>CAMZMU010000020.1:90544653-90606914 GCA_947311845.1 Poa pratensis
GGGTGACAAAGACGTTCATGTCGCTCTTTACAACTATATGTGAGTCTGTCAGGGTTTGGACTGAGGGAGGGGGAAAAAAAGGGCCTGCCCCAGTGATCAAGTTGGCTTCCTGACAGTACCCAATACTGCCCTCCAGAAGATACAGCAGATACAGCAGAGAAGAAGAAGAAGCACAGGAAGAGGAGTAAGCTCAGCTCCGAAGACGAAACGTAGCACGGGGTATGTCCGTAGTGAATCCATGATACCACCCCGTTGCGGGTGACTTGTCGTCCCGGTTGCATGAAGGCTGGTCAAACCGATATGCCTTCGGAGCTGCTCCACCTCGCTGATGGATGCATGGCCCTTTGCAACTTGCTATCTTGAAGTAGAGGACAACCTCTTAAAGACGAGAATCCAAACTACCGGTGTTCACTGTCAAGGTGCCAGACTTTGTTGGACTTCGTTGATGAATCTCCAGCGGATCTGTTCTTCATCTTTTCTTCCTCATAGTGCGAGGACCGTCTTCAACTTGTTTCACTTTAAACGGCTGGACTATAACTTGGTCCGCCTATACGCGCTCAGCCAGGCGATGATGATCAGGAGGAGAACAAACCCCGTACGTCAAGGTAGTGGATCCTACTACATGCGGGACAGCCAGCTGGAGGAAGGATCACCGACACGGGCCAGGGCCACGGAGTACCTCCAGAGAATCATGCTGGACATGAGCACAAGACCAGCCTTCTTCTGCCTTTCTTTTTCAAGTAAGTCCGCATCTAGTCGCCGCTGTCGTATCTTATGCTTTCTTATAGATTTCTTCTGTTGTGTTGATCATTTCCAATATTCCATTTCAATTGTGTTGAGCAGTGACAAGTACTCAGTACTCATCGCCGTGCACCCGAAGTGGTCAATTGCCACATATTTAGACTCAGGGACGACGCCGAAAGACTACACTAGAATTAAGGGTGTTCTCAATGAGGCTCTCGAGGGCTACGCCAAAAACGGAGGTTCCTTCGAGAAGAAAGGGAACATGTAATTGACAACACACACAAGTTTCACCATGGGACTGGGTTTCATTGCATCAAGCAAAAGTCTGGCAACGTGGATGCCTTCTACGTCCTCTTACACATGAAATCGTATGTCCGGGATGCAGTGATAACGAATTTGCCATATCGTCTGCAAGAATGGGCCACATATGATGAGGATCTCACCGATGATGACCTTAGAGCAGACTTCCATCGCATCCAGTTACAGTTATCGAAATCATCTGGAAGATGTCAAGACAGCAGGGGGGTCCTTACACAAAGCCAGAGGTAGAAACCTTGCTTCTTTCTTTTCTATATTAGATGAATAAATCATACTCTAGTTATATCATGCATTAATCAAATATATATCCCAACCGATTTTCAGCGTTGTCTAAGTGGGAGATCGAAGAACGCCTAGATAAGCAGAATGACAGGAGGACGTGGATGACGAAAGACGGCATTTATCCGTTTCCGGAGCGAATCAGGAAGAAGGATCCATCATACGGGTTTTCCTCTATTTGATCTTTTTGTGGTAAGTTGATATGCACGAGAAGACACATCTCGTGCATCCTACTTGGCTCACTCACCCCGTCCCTGTAACCTATGTGTGCCACTTCTAAGTATGAGGCATTAATTTTTTCAATCTTGTTTTGTCTTTGACTAAATCTAGTCTTTTGAATCTTATTTTAATTATGTTCCAATTCATTCTTGTTTATAGTTTTGTATCCTCTAGAATGCCGATGATTAAAACGTTGTGACACTATATATGTGATTCAGGGGCGACGTGAGTGAGACCTGTGTGCCTTCTACTTGGTTCCACAAGGTTATCAGGATTCCTTGTGTGTTCTCGATAATATTCTACGTATATATGAGGCATTAACTTTTTTGAATCTTGTTTTGTCTTTGGCTACCTCTAGTTTTTCAGACGATGCGATATACTTTTAGTTATGTTACTTTAATTACCTAGCTCTAGTCTTATTTATAGTTTTGTATTCTCTTTAATCAGAATTCTTGCTTTTATTTGACTAACACTTTCATCTTTGTCTTGTGTACAGATAGATGACGAAGTGGTACGCGGAGACAAACTCAAGGGCCTCTCGGCAAACCGTTCCCGGCGCCGCTCCGCTCGTAGCGCTCGCGAAGAAGGCTACATGAGATCGTCGTGTTCCCGCTATTGCTCACCGTCAACGCCGAGATGTAATCTATTCGATCCTAGTGTGGGCGGTGAACACTTCATTTTGTAACGTGGGCAACGATTCGATGAACTTTTGTATATCTCAACAATTGTGTAAAACTTCCGCACTTTTGTATCAACTTGTGATGACATATATTAGTAATGTGTTTGTTTTGATATATCTGTGAAAATATATCTCTGTTTCTGTTATATCTGTGTAAATATGAAATATACATGTATTCTGGTATTATACTGGTATTTGTATGAATATACGGGTACAGTACTGCGCAGTAATTCTGTGGCGCACCCAGGACTATTCTGTGGCGCACCCTATTCTGTGGCGCATGGTTACACGGGTGCGCCACAGAATAGTTATTCTGTGGCGCACCAGGCTAGGTGCGCCACAGAATAGCCACTATTCTGTGGCGCATGGGTGGTGCGCCACAGAATAGCTTATTTAGTGGCGACTATTCTGTGGCGCACCACCCATGCGCCACAGAATAGAAAAATGGTGCGCCACAGAATAGCTTTTCTGTACTAGTGAGACTGTGAACATGGTTTCATCAGGACTGCTGCCATCCTGCTCCTAGGTAGTAGCCTTAGATGGACTTTGTTCCACTCCGGCTAGGCATACTGTGCAGCGTTCATGATCCTGCTCGTACGGCAGCGGAGCGGGTCTAATAATTGCGACGAACTGATCGACCATCCTTTGCAGTGTCCGCACGACTTCTGGACCACGCCGGAACTGGAGATTGGGGGTTCTGGCCCTGTCCTGTTTCCCGTTGTACTGAGGCGGGAGCTGCAGTGTTTTCTCGGTTGTGCGTTCTTCTCCGGCGAGCGGTGTAGATGGCCTGTCCCGTTCGCCTACTTATGACTCCTAAGTGGTTGCAGTAGGCTAGTAGCTGTTGGATATTTTTGATCTAGGCTAAACCTAGGTCAACTTTTTCGGCTGCTACAGTAGCACTGCTACAGTAGGTCGGTGCTACAGTTCCCTGATTGGGGAAATATCTCCAACTTACAGCACAGCACAGCCAGCCACGGGAAGGATCCCTCCTGCACCTTCCTGAAGCTCCAGCAGCTACAGTGAAGGTGAAGAAGAGTAAGGGTTTCATCCCTCAAAGCCCTGGACTCCACCTCAAGCATCAAGATAAGTTTTGCTTAATTCTATCTCGCTTGTGGCTCAAATCTTGAACTAGATAATTCCTGAGGTCTTACAACATTGGTATCAGAGCCTCTAGGTTCAAGTTTGAGCTCTCTTGTGTTCAAGTTCATGCTTGATCTATTAAATTTATGTCAAGCATCAAGCTGTTCTTCCTGTCCTGGCTTGATCTAATGTTTTAGCCCTTAATACTAAAGATACAGGCCCTAACAAATCTTTTAAGGCTCTAGGGTTTTCAATTATGAAGTTAAGTAAAAAAGGGACTGATGCACATATAGAAAATCCCCAATTTTTTTAGAAACCCTAGAACTGAAATGTCATGTTTAAGCCCTGTCCTTCTTAAGTTTTAGCCCTAAAAGCATCAAGTATGGATTAAGGCTTCAGTTTAAGTTTTTATCACGAGGGGTTTAACATAACTATGCAATCTTTAAAGTTTTCCCCAAATTTTATGAATTGCTGAAGTCCAAATCCCTAAGGTTTCCCTCTGTAATTAAGTTGTGGTTTCGGTTTATGCTAAAGATCAAAGGGGAAATTCATTATGTGACTCAAGTTCATTTTTTCCCCAATCCGAAACCCTAAACTTGAAATTCCCCAATTTTGGAACCCTAGCTCAAGAAAATTCCTCAAATCGGTGGAACCCTAACCCTAATGATGTGAGGTTAAAGGCAGCAGATGATTACCTTATGTCCTCGTCGTCGTTGCTGGTCACGGCGGCGTAGGAACCACCTCTGCTGCACCGGCCGGTGGCTGCTGCTCTCTTCGCGCGCTTGTCGCCGTTGGAGACCAGCTGCTGCGCCGGATTTTGGCGAAGCGCCCGCTCGGGCACGGCCGCCTCGCGAAGGGTGCCATCCAGCGCCGCTCGACGGAGGTGCGCGCAGGCCAAAGCCGCACGCAGCCCCGGCGAGAGGGCCTGGAGGACGCCGACGCCTTCTTCCCGTCGCGCGATGCTCGTCGCCGCCGTTTATCGCCGTCGGGAGCAGGCACAGAGAAGAGGGAGGGAGCAAATGAGGCTAGGGTTCGCGGGGGCGGCGGCGTTGTCCTGGTCTTATCCAGACACGCGCGATCTCGGCCGTCGGATCTGCATCCAACGGCTCACGATTGTTGCCGCAGTCAAATGGGCTGTGGCCCATGTGAAAATCAGGGGGAGCTGGGCTGGGCTGGGTTTTCGGCCCAGTTCGGCAGATAAGTGATGTTGAATTAATTAAAAAAAAATGATGATGTTAGGGCAAATTTTGGGCAGAATGTTATATAATGAAATAATGATTAAATTTTATGTGATAAAGTGTCACATTTTAGGGAAAATTCTCAGGGCTTATTTTTCCAGTACCTTTTATTATGCTGTTGATATTATTATTAGTAATGTTTTATGTGATTTGCCTGTCATTCTAATGTTTTATCATGATTAGCAAATTATTTTATTGCACTCATCATTATAATGATTATTGCTATTTCTATGTCATAATTGTTTTATGTCTTAAATATGCTCATGTGTAATGTTAAATTATTGTGATATCTTTTCATTATGATTAGTAAAGTTTAAGTGGTCCAATAAAATTAGGTCTGGGAATTTTATGTTGTTATGATGACCAATTATGTGAATAAAGCCCTGAAATAATTAGTTTTTTATTGCTTAGAATAATGTATCATTTAAACAAAAGGGCAGTTATGATAATAATGTTTTCTAAAATTTATTATAATGGTTATTGCTACCATTATGCCATAAAGTTTTTCTGAAAAAAAAAAAATTGGTTGATCCTCAAAATAAAGCATGGCTTATGTCCGTCATTCTGGCCAAAGCTGATTGGCGGGCATTTTGACCATAATATTTTTGTTGGTCTGGTTCGCTTCTGGCCAAAGCTGATGCGAGCCAGATTGATGAAAAGGTATTTTTATGTGAGGATGTAATTAAGTGTGGTTATTTTGACCACAATTTTTTTTATTGATTCTTACCCATCTCTGGCTAAAGCTGTTTTGGGTTCGATCAGTAAATAAAGTTCATAATGTTGATGCTTATTGAAGCATTTTAATGTCTCTCACTGCCAAAATAATTAATGGCATGGAGTAACTAAATGGTAGCAATTATGTTTTTATGAAAGGAGGAGCTTGAGATCACTCTAGTTGGGCTCTCCTTTATAATCCTCCTAAAATACCTAAAGAAGGTATTGCAATTCATGATGATAAGGAAAACTAAGTGGGAGGATTCAAAATTAAGTGGCCCTTGATCTGAGCAATATATTTAAGTTTTGGGCATAAGAATATCTAAAGTTGACTTTTCATGGTCATATCTTACTAAACCATCGTATGTCAAGTATAATTGCCCAACAATAAAGCTTCCGTCCTTAAGCCATGCATGTTATATGAAGTTGTTTCTATCGAATGTCTCTAATAAAAAAATAAAGTGTGGTTTGTGTTTGTCATTCTGGCCAAAGCTGATTGATGAACACATGATCACAAAATTTATTTGTTCTGGTCCACGGACTAGTTCAATAAAGGAAGTGTATAGAGACATGATTTAATTGTGACTGATATTTATCGTTCTGGCCAAAGCTGATCGATAAGTATCTAATCACAATATTTTGCTGGTCTTGTCCATTTCTGGCCAAAGCTGATGTGGGCTAGATCGGTGAAAGAAGTTTAAGAGACTATAAAGTGTGACATGTATTTGTTATTCTGGCCAAAGCTGATTAATAAATACTTGCTCACAAAAGTTTGTTGTTCTGGTCCATTTCTGGCCAAAGCTGTTGTGGATTAGATCGACAAAATAAATTTATGATCTGAGAAAGATTTCATGCATAAGGCTTATGGACATAATGCTATATGCTACAAATTTTTAAGTACCTTCGGGGAATTAAGGTAAAAGACGTAAATTGTTTTAAAATACGCTTCTGCTATTAAGTGCCTCTAATTTATTCCCAGATCAAATCAACTAATGAAGTTTTCAACATTTATGATCATTAAGTTATCCCTAACTAAGTAATCTCCAATTATGATGGAACCAAAGGAAATTTTAGTTGGGGATTTAATGATTATTTTGGGATAGGTTATGGCACGTGAATTCATTCTGACCAAAGTTGATTGGATACATGTGTTATTCCCTAAAGATTAATGTTTACATGAGGAATTATATTCTATGAGGAATTATGTTCTATGAGAAATTAAATTTTACATGATCACTATAAAACATTTGTGATCATGAATTTTATCCCTATTGCTAATTCTTTTTGATTCAGCCATAATGTTTTCGGCTGATTTAATGCTTCTCATGAGAAATAAGCTTATGTTTCATGAGGTCATAAGTAATGAAGTATATACAAAAATAATGAGCTCTCATTGAAGAAATTTTGATTATTAGAGTTTTGATGAGAATCTAATGGTTTTCTTGTCTATTAACGTTTATTGGGAGCAAAACCCAGTAAGAATCTGGGGGAGTGTGCCAGTAAGGATCTAGGAAAATAATTTCCTAGTTCTTTCATAATAAAGTTTTCTGGCATTAATGGAGAAGTAATTTGAAGAAGCTTCTCAAAATTTTATAAGATTATGTTGATCATGAAAAATTCTCATGATTTAATTATGGAGCTTTTGAGTTCGCTTTATTATGTCATCTACAATAAAGCACAAAAGTGGACTGTGATTAAGCTCAAAGGATTTTATATCCATAAGAAAGTGTGTAAACATTTTGGATAAAGATGCTATATGCATAATATTATTATGGCCTCATAAATAAGGAAGTTTTTTAAAGAGAAATCCTAAAGAAGGACTGGAGGCTAATGTTTAAAGCTACTGGAAGATATCCATTAGCATAAATTAAGTTCTTCATCCTCCATTACAATAATGTGATTCGTGCTACAAATTTTATTGACTTCTCTACTAAAGGTGGAATATTTATTATGGAAGTTCGTCGAAATGTTAAGCTATGGCTCAATCCACATTTCGAGGGGGAGCATTGAACTTCCAAGATTTTCAACTTAGGAAGAAATATTTTATCAGGTATGTATTAGATTCCACCAATAAGATATTTAAGTTTGATTTTAAGTTGGCTTTTTTAAGCAAGCCTAATTTGAGCTAAGTACCACTTTTAGTCAGATTTATTAAAGACCCCATCTCCTAAGGGCATCATTATGACTAAGAATTATTAGATTGCCTTTCAATACTAAATGGTTGTGCCATGTTTCTTAAGTAAGATACAAGTTTTTGGTTCTGGTCTCTACAATAAGTATTCTAAATTATTTAAGGATAATAAAATTATGATGTTGAAATTTAAGAGAGACCGGTCAAATATTGCATGGCAATTAAGAACTCCATCATGGATACCATGAGGAGAGCCGTCTACTAACTCCCAGATTGTCAAGGTGACCATTTTCTCCCCAATTGGTCTCTCTAAAATTTAAGCAACGGGTCTCATCAAAAGACTTGTTCATATATGATATGGTTGGGAGTTTGATAAAAATGATGGCACCTGACCACCTTAAGTTTTGGAGATGGAAATTCTTCTTTATGAAATAAAGAATTATGATGATCCATTGTTTTTGAAGTATCTGATAATGGTACAAAGCTCAAAAAGAAATAAGTTTAATAACAAACTTTTGATGGATCAATCTTATGTTAATTATGAGCAATTTAATCACGAGCAATAGGGATATTGAATAAGGCCCGAAATTTTTCTCTCGGGATTGATAAGTTCATCTTGGTGATATACTTTAAAGTTATTAAGACTCACTAAGATTGGTCCATTAAAGGGAGTATTAAATTCACCCTAAAGTTTATGCTTACTCCCTCAAGGGCATTAAGTTTTTCCTCATGTTGTCTCTAATGCTTAAGTTATTATGTGCCCTAAAGATTTTGTGTCCGGGATATCTTGGCAGACATAAGTCCGGGTTTGGACCTCCCGGAAAACAACTTTAAGAAAAGCTTAAAGTAATTGTGTGATAATATATCACACTAAGGGATTACATGCTCACATTCAAGAAATATTATGATCATCAAGTTGTGGATTTTAAGGTATTCTGCAAGGAGTGAAAATCATTTTAAGTTCTATCCACAAAAGTTTCACTCTTGCAGGGGGAGCCATATTGTGGAATGGTTTCACCCAAATTCTTAAAGCATCGATAAGATGAAAATTAAATTGTGGCATGTTTTCGATCCCGATGTTTTAAGATATGGATTTGTGTCCCTTGATCCATATAAATTCAAGAATAAAAAATTTTATTAAGAAATTTATCCCGGGACATATTATATAAGAGTGCAGTCAATTCAAGTAGCATGTCAAGAGGTTCCTGCCAGACCCAAGACATTGTGAAAGAATGATTCCAGAGTCAATTATATTCAAGGCCTTGATGAATTAAGTTTTTGGTGTTCAACAAATAAGTATTAGATTTACGACATAAGGGTTGAACACATATAAAGTAAATTTTGGGTGCTTGTATGTAAGTATTACATAAAGATATTAAGTTCTAAGCACCATATTTAAGAGGCTTGCCTTCTAACGTTGCCGGCATTAAGTTTATGTGGCAGCCTATTATTAAGGGACTAATTATGACTCTGAAAATATATTGTTCTCGTTTCAAGTGCGCGCATAATTATGTGTATACATATTCATGAGAGAACAAATTGCACTCTTGGGACCATTGCAACACCATCTCCCCACAAATCTAAAGAGGGTTCATTTCTTTGCTGGAATGATATACTGTAGTCAATTAGTTCAGCGGTACTTAATTGACCGTTGTAATTTATTGTCTCTGTATTAGTTTCAACAAAGAGATGAGCTCATAAATTTTTCACTTAAGTTTAAGTTTATGGAGCTCATAAATTAAAGAAGTTCTATTTTGAGATGGGGTGGTATATTGTAGTAACTGGGTTTCTGTGGTACTAAGTAATTGACCGCAGTAATCCTTTTATCTCGTATGCCATTTCATTGATAAGTGGACTTATAAAGTTTAGCCTTACGATCAAGGGGAGAATGTTGGATATTTTTGATCTAGGCTAAACCTAGGTCAACTTTTTCGGCTGCTACAGTAGCACTGCTACAGTAGGTCGGTGCTACATTTCCCTGATTGGGGGAAATATCTCCAACTTACAGCACAGCACAGCCAGCCACGGGAAGGATCCCTCCTGCACCTTCCTGAAGCTCCAGCAGCTACAGTGAAGGTGAAGAAGAGTAAGGGTTTCATCCCTCAAAGCCCTGGACTCCACCTCAAGCATCAAGATAAGTTTTCCTTAATTCTATCTCGCTTGTGGCTCAAATCTTGAACTAGATAATTCCTGAGGTCTTACAACAGTACCTACTTCCCCTGTTCACGGAAGTGCGTCAGCGAAAGGGCCTCTCTACCTTCTGACCACACGTGTGCCAAATGCAGCACGATTCAGTGTCTTTCGCTTTCTCTCCTTCCTTTTTCTGTAGTACTTCAGTTTTGATTTTACGTCCGTTGTAAAGAAAAAGACTTTGGGTGGACGAGCTGTATACTTGAGCTTGAGCCGAACTTGGTTTGAAGAATCACGAACGACCATGCTAGAATATATACTACTAGGATTTTTTTCTTTTCGGCTCATTGGGAACCTTGCGGTATTTTACTATTGCCTGCTCATAGCCTAGGAAAGCTTACCCACATTGCTCGATCAATGGACACTTGTTGGTGGGACTCGAACACTCGCCATCGATCTACATCGGCGCCATGAAGGGGGTCGATCCTACTACTGCCAATGGTGTGGACGGTGCTCGCACAGGACACCGCTACGGTTAACATAACAGTAGCACCAGCAGGTACGATGGAGACCGCAACAAGAACAAGGCCGCGTGTGATAGCTCATTGGCATGATAGCGTCACATGTATACGCACGCAGGGCACCGACATGGCCAGTACCTGGCCGCTTTCACCCGGCCGGAGCAGCGTGATGGTCAGGAAGAGGGAAAACCTGAACGTGCGGCTGAATTTCGTCTTCAGTTATCGTTGATCCACACATTATTTCATTTGTGCACTGCATTGACCGTCTTTCGAGTTTCATCCACCGATCAATTTATACAGAGCGAAAAAAAAACCACAATTTATTTACCCTTATGACGATCGAGAACTGTCCTGTGAGTATTGTTTGTAACCAATTAATCACTCGTCTTAAGATATCCTGAGCACGAGCTAGCAATCTAACACAAGAGACACCACTCCTTGGCTTTGTCCCTCGACCTAGTTTATCATCCATGGTTGCTCCATGTAATCAGGTCAAAACTATTCTTTGGTCTGACAGGGGCTGGTCAGCTTTGCTGTGGCTAACAGGTGCTGGTCGGCTTTGTCGTGGCTGAGAGTCTATTATCTCTAAAAATTCTTAAAAAACGTATTATTTCTGAAAAGTGTATAAAAATGTATTTAAAAAATGAGCGATGTTTTAAGTCCCTGAAACGTGGTTTGAGGGAACTAGCGACGTGGCTTGGTCGCTTAGATCTCAATTTCTTGTGCAAATGCTAAATTATTCTTTACACAAAGAAAAAACTCGTAAATCTCATAGCCTCTGACCTACCAGTGGAGCAAAGCTCATAATCTAGGGATATTTTGATATTGACCTACTGGAGTACCATGACTTCAAGTCAATGAGATCACACAAGTCCTTATAAGAACCAAGGCTTCCCTAGGCAAAAATATCAAGATGTGTTTCCCATTTTACCTTTTTATCTGGCAATTATATAATAGCACTTGGTGCATTGTTTGTTGTGTATCCACATGAGGGATTTTATTTTTATAGTTTGGGCATGGAAGACACTAGGAATTGCAAATGGATCATCGAGATTACAATGTCTGCTGTCTTGAAAGTACTTTGCATTGAACTCTTCCTATATGAGCTTAAACTACATTGCTCAAACACTGGACACTTGTGAAGCAGCACCGGCGGACGGCGGTGCAGCTCGAACGCTCGCCATCGATCTACATCGGCGCCATGATCGAAGGCGGTAGATCCTAGCTACTACTGCCACTGGTGTGGACGGTACGATCGAGACTGCAACGGCCGTGTGTGGTAGCCCATCGGAATAGCGAAGCAGGTACGACCGACACATGCATGGCCCGTGGTTTCTCGTTTCCTCGGCCGGAGAGCAGGGCGCGACGATCAGGAAGCGGAAAACCTGAACGTGCGGATGAATTTCGCCTTGAGTTTTCGTTGAAAAGTTGATCCACGCATTATTTTGTGCACTGAATTGACCGTCTTTCCAGTTTCATCCACCGATCGGCAACTGTCTCGTGAGTATTGTTTGTAACCAATCACTCGTCTTAAGATATCCTGAGCTCGAGCAAGCAATCTAACACAAGAGACAACACTCCTTGGCTTTGTCCCTCGACCTAGTTTATCATCCATGGTTGCTCCGTCTAATCAGGTCAAAACTATTCTTTGGTATGCCGGTTCATTATCTCTTAGATTGATGAATTGTCTCCTGGTTCATCATACACATGAAGCACGATCAAGTAGATAGGGGACAACAGGCACCACCTCAATTAACAAGTGTGGTTGGCGTTCGTACGTGCGCATGCACTTGTCTGTTTCTCCTTTTCAAATTAGTGTCCTACAATCTGGCCAAAGAAAATTTAAAAACCAAAACAATTTAGTGCCCAATTCTTTCACCTGTACGTGCGCACTTTTGACTCAAGCACAATAATCATGGGCTTGGATGCCACCGGGTTGTCCTTACACCAATCTACGTACTCCCTCCGTTCCACATTAGGTGACTTGGATTTGTACAAATATAAATGTATCTATACTTGTTTAGTGTCTAGATACATTCATGTATAGATAAATGTGTGTAAAGTAATTTGGAATGGAGGGAGTACAATACTGTTGGTGAACCCTACTCAACCAACCATCTCCTAAAGTAGTTGGCTCCATTTTTGGGCGAGCTAACAAAATATGAGTAACAAATTTGGCAGCCTTTGGTTGAATTATCACATCAGTTATATGTACGTTCCATGGTTGCATGCAGTGTGTAGTCACACCAATCATATCTTGATGCAAAATGGATAGGAAAATCTTAACCCATAACTTTCTCTAAAGGCTTCGACATTATCCCACAAAGTAAGGCGCTTTCTAGCTTTCTTATCCCCTGCTAGTGTTGTCATTCAGCCATTTCCCAAAAATGTGGAGTTAGACAGTATAGGAGGGTGTGACTTTAGGTCAAGGTAGAGTAAAGTGGAACAATAGTCGGACGCAGACGAGCTTGGACCGTTCCCCTCTCCCTGCTACAGTCCAGAGAGGCGATTTTGTGCGCCCCCGCGTTAACCACCTCGCCGGCGTCGATCCGTCTGATTCCGGTCGGGGAATCGGCGGATCACGCCGTGTATATAGTGTAGGCCAGCGTAGGATGCCAGCCGGAGGCGCTATGGAGATGGCGGCGTCGACGGATTGGCTTTTGCAGGTAGCGGTCCTCTCCTCTGCGATGGATGCTCCCGTGGCGTCTCGTCGCAGATCTGCTGCCTCCAGCGTGGTCCCGGCTCGGCGGAGCTGCCGACCTCGCTTTCCCTCTCCCGGTGGCCGTGTAGCAGCGGCGACGGGATCTGAAGTTCTTCGTGAAGATGGCGTCGACCAAGTTGGTGCGGTCGCGGCGCGGGGCGGAGGTGCTCTCAGGGCGCCGAGGACCGTCGACTTCCCAGCTGCTGGAGGGATCCTCCCAGTCCAAGGTCAAGCGGAGGAATTGGTGGCGGGATTCGCCGGCGGAACGTGCTGCGCGGTGAAGAAGGTACCGGAGCTCAGAAGGACCTGGTTGTAATTTCTCTTTGTTTCTGGGCTTATCTGTAAGGTGCTTGGTCGGTGTATTTTCACTCGCAAAAAAAAGGTCAAGGTAGAGTAGTGGATGAGTTCTTGTCTACTGCTTAAATGGTACTAAAGAATCTTTTCTTTTTGCTATTAAGTAAGATGGAAATTCACTAACCATAAGGTGCTCTTGGTCATCAAATTACATGATGGACGGCCATTATTAATTTCATAGAGCACAATGCAGCCTTCGCTTCGAAGAGTCGTTCTTCCTTCTGTATGATTGCATCGGAATATACAAAATCTTAACAGAAGGATCTTTGTCCTATCATGTATAGTGTAGAGGCATCATGGACTCTAGCTATCCTTGCATGGGCCATTGAAATTTAGGCACCACTTTATATATATAGGTGAAACTTTTCCAGACAATCTATGTATTGGTAGTACGTATAGAAAAGGTTAAACTAAGAAGTACAATTAGATCTTAGGGTGTGTCTGATTTGAGGCAAATGACCCTAGCCACTAATATTGGCTAGAAAATAAACTAGTGGGCAATGTGGCATGGTGATGTCCAAAAAATTTGCAAGCCATTCAATGGGTCAAGTTTTTGCCATGGCAAGAAAACTGGTAAGGTATTGTGGTAATGAATCAAACATAACCTTGTTTAAAAGGGAAAAACACTGAAGCACACATGTGCATGTCCATAATACTCCCTCCGTTTCTCAATGTAAGGTGTATAGTTTTTTGAATAAAAATCCATAATATAAGACGTATTTGCTATTTATGGACAATTTGACCCATAAAAAATGGGACCTAGTCTCAAAAGAGGGATTTAACGGATCGTATTCACTTGGTACCTATTAAGAACACATTTCGCGCGATTTATTTCAGAAAAAATGAGTCAAATGTATGCAAAATACCATGTCTTAATATTCATGCAGAAAATTATACACCCTACATTCAGGAACATAGGAAGTAAAAAAGATTTTTTTACAGTGGTCGTCCATAACAAAAAGTTGATGGAAAGAGCAAATTAGGAAAATATGGCATGACCTTAATCAACAAAAATACTCATACATGTAGCTAATGTTGACAACTTCGCATGCTAGAAAGCCAAACAAGGGAACAAGGTGGCCACATTTAGAGATTTTATTTTGAGTGTAAGTCTATAGCACACCAACCAGTTTACTTGTCTCCCGTGAAAGATGTCATGTATGCCTCTAAACTCCTTAATTAGCTAGGTTGAACAACACATACCAAAGTAGCTCTATTTCATATTAGTCAAAACAAGAAAATTTTAATATGAGCGTAACAATTAATTAAGGGAATTTTCTTGGTAGGTATTTATCATCTCATCTAGCTTGGACTCTCTACTTTTGAGCAGCCAGTGAGGTAGATATGCATGCAGGCTCCTAGTTACACACCTTCGTGTGTTGTGTATTGTGGTATCGAGATAGGGATTTGACGAGCTAACACCAAACTTTTGCTAGTCCAAGTTTTTGTCAAGATTTTACTTTCGCGTGATATTGGCTAATCATGACACGGAAACTGGATTCCTAGCTTGTTTATAATAAAAAGAAGGTTGAAGGCAAAGAGGTGCTAGGAAAGGCGACGTGAAAGGCATCAACAAAATTACTCACACACCACTAGTGGAAACAGGGCCACTGGTCCCGGGTCGTAAGGGCCTCTAGTACCGGGTGTCCACCCGGGACTAGCAAGGCGACACTAGAGGCCCCCCCTCTAGTACCGGGTCCGTTACGACCCGGAACAACAGGCTCCCACGTGGCCGCCGAGGCGCGGGCGTGGTGGAGGACCTCTAGTCCCGATTGGTCATACGACCCGGGACCAAGGACCTCACACGTGGCAGCCTGTAATTTTTTGTTTTTCCTCCCAATTTAATATTGAAATGGTGCAAAAAAATATGCGTTTAATTAATTAAAAACAGAAACTACATATAACATATCAAAATGTTCATAAATAAAAATATGTTCACGTCTATCCGGTTACATGGAGGTGCTCATAACCGGGACTAGAGCCCGTCTATTCGATTACACGTGTGTGGAGATCATAACCGGGACTAGAGCCCGTCTATTCGGTTACACGGGAGATCATAACCGGGACTTCACCGCTATTCTCCATTGTATGTTCCTTTTGTAGGTATGACTTCGCTGAGCAGAAACCCCGCAAGTTCCTCTGCTAGTGCTTGAAAGCGCTTCTTTAGTGGCATACTCTCGCGCAATGGCTCTGCCTATAAAAGAAGGAGATCAATACGAATATTAATCATGACTATCAAAAATTATGAATGACACTGGAGATCAATTGATGAATATGATTGTTCACGTACGTCTAAAAATTTCTTTGGGTCCCGCTCAGTGACCGAACGACGAATCCACTCGCAAACGAAATATCCACAGAAATTGGTCCCCTGTGGTTGCCTCTCGATCCACTTTACGAGAATAGAATTCAATCAAATCATAGTCAACATATAGTGGTATTGAAAACTATAAATAAAGAGATGCGCGAACCTAGCTAGACCGTACTACCTACCTGTGGGTGAACAAAAGTCAGCTGTTCTTCAAATGAACCTGAACCCTTTGTCCTCGCTTTGAATTGTTTCCAAACCCTGCCGGCCAAAAAAAAGAATAAATGAGTTATTAGTTGCTTGATATCTCTGAAATCAATAAGAGAGACTGATATAGTGCGATAATGTTTGAAATTACCTTTGGAGCGTATCTAGAATGCTTTGGTACCTCTCCTCAGGCCAGTCCAATGAGTCGTAGACTTGAACTCTTGATCTATCAACTTCAATGACTAGCAGAATGTAATGATCGCTGCGCATGATTATATACACGTCAGTAACTCATCAGTTACACTTAATTTGTACAAGCGAGTAACACTCTCTTACCTGAAGAAGTAAGGAAACATTATCTCCGTGTTGAAATGTTGCTTCATTAGGGCATTTAGCAAGTTCTTCTCCGTGTCCTTCACGTGGTTTTTTAGTGTCCTTGCATTAACTCGTACTGGGTTAACGAACCCAAAGCCATAGATGCCCTTTCTACCACATTCATCACTCTTCATTCTGCATAATACCGTAGTGAGCATAATTAGCGATGGCAATGAACGAGCTGAGAGCTAAAGACTTTATCTTTTTTGGAAATAAATGAATTGAATCACTTACAGACAGTAGGCACCGACGAGAGCCAAGTCGAGGGAGTCAAGGTTGTATAAGTACCAGAGTTCTTCGAGCTGAATTGTGAACATGTCTTCACCCGCGAAATGATTTTTTGTAACTTTCACACAGATCAAAAAGTCATCAAATTCCTTTGTGGTTTTCATGTACCAACTATGGAGTTGTCGCATACATGTCGGTAGACACTTTATCTGATCACCTCGCAGCAGGGACCTCCCCCATTTCCATTTCCATGAATCATCTACATCAGACGGAAAGAGATTTTCGTTGTCCAGTTGAGCAAGAGTAATACCAGCATCTGCAGCAAAGTCCTTCTTCAAGGATAAAGTAGGAATTAGGTCCGTCACGGAGCCATGACCACTGGGTATAACTACGAGCGGGGCTATCGACTGGTTTGCCTGTTGTCCGAGCTGGGCAACGTCTCTTTTCCCTCTGGCACTACTACTTCTCGTCTTGGGAGAGCTACTACTTTTACTCAGAGCTCGTAAATAGTTATCTGGCTTATTTTTCTCATATTGCGATGGTTCCGTGATGAATCCAATAGCCCACTTGTTTTCCTTTGCAGTAAATGTTTGCTTTTCCTCGGGCTTTTTCCGTGCAAGCTGTCTTTTTGTGTCTGCATCCACCCACGCATCCAATTGCTCTTTAGTCATGTCGCAAGCTCTGAGGTCGTCAAGGCTTTTGGGTACTTTTGGGAGGGGCGAACGTCGGGGGTCTCGCCCGAATCCCATGGACGACGAAGTGGCGCCCTTCCTATGTCGGGGCTCAGGAGTCGGCTCATGCGGCGGCGGAGTCGGCTCATGCGGCGGTGGAGTCGGCTCATGCGGCGGCGGAGTGGGCTGACGCGGCGGTGGAGTCGGCTCACGCGGCGGTGGAGTCGGCGCACGCGGCGGCGGAGACGACTGATGCAGAGGCGACTGATGGTTGTCGTCCCCTTCATCGTCATCAGGTGGTGAATCGTGAATTGGCGGAGACGATGGTGGCCTTGGCGCCCAGCCTTCAAACTTGATGTATTTCTTCCGCCATAGAATTAGACCACCCACGACGTCCCCTAGCACCGACTCATCATCAGCTCTTGGGAACTCAAGGTTCAGTGATTCATATCCTTGTACAACTTGATCCACGCCGACACGAGCAAATCCATCTGGAATGGCATTGCCAAGCCACGATGCTGTAGAGTCAATGGAGAATGCATAGCCGTCCGCCGCCTTCATGGATAAGTTAAATACTGGGACATGCAGCTCACAAGTTGTTTTCTCCGTGATATAATCCACGGGGTAACTTGTCTCATCATCACCGACCATAACCGAGGAAGCCACGCTGCTTCTGCGATGCGATGGGCCGCCTTGACTCGCTTGTTCCAGCTGAAGAGTTGGCGCCCCTTGCTCGCGCATTTGATCTATTTGCTTCTGCTGCTCCTTATAGAGAGCAACCATCTGGTCATGATTTCTTTCTAAGATCATCAACCGGTCTGATTCCTGCTGCTCCTTCCTCCTCTTTGCTCTCAATCGGCTTCTATAAGAGGCACGGTCCTCGGGAAACCCTTCAATCCACGGCACTTCTCCTAAGCCTCGTGTTGATCCTCCTTTTTCTTTGGTCCCGAGGGCCTCTGACAGCTCGTCCTTCTCTCTGTCGGAAATAAACTTTCCCTCTTTAGACTTGGCAATTAAGTCAATAATTTTTTTTGGGCTCCGTTGACTACTTTGCTTTCATCAATTATTAACTCCCCTGTTTCCATGTCATACTCCCCTCCATGCGCAAGTAGCCAATTCCTTATCCTTCTGTCCCATTCCTCTGTGACCGGGGTGAGCCCTTTTGCACGCAACTCGGACTCAATTTTTTCCCACTTAGGCTCGGCAACTCGGTAGCCACCTGGCCCCATCTTATGGTGATACTTCTTTTTCGCTGCATTATTCTTATTCGTTTGCGACCTTTTCTTAGCTCGTTCTGATTTCTTGTACTCCAGAAATGCAGGCCAGTGAGGCCGCTGCCTCTCTCGTGTGCCGGTGAAATCCGGAAGTTTCCCATCTTCTTCCCACTCACGGAATAATTTGTTCTTGTAGTTTTGAATTGTTGAGCCATCTTCTTAAGAGCGAAATGCTTGACTTTGTCCGTCATTTTTTTTGTCTTCACCTCATCTTCCAAGACCGGTAGGGTGAAATGTGCAATGAGCTTGTTCCAAAGCACATCTTTGGTTCTCTTGTCGACGTAACTAACTCCCTCTAACTTTGGCTTAATCCATTCCTGAGTGCTGATATAAACGTTGTCCCTGACAGTGACTCCGCATTGATGCACAAACTTAACTGCGTTCGGCACGGGTGCCAGTGGTTGGCCAGTAGTTGCATTCACCTCGTCAATTGTGAGATGCTCATCTTTGCCCATCCCTTGGGCATGGCCTCGTTTAGTGGATTGGTTCGATGCGGAGGTCTAAAAATATGAAACATGTGTGAATACATATATATGCACAAATCAGTTATTGCATCTGCTCAACATAGGCTTAATATACCTCGCCAGACGGCGTGGGTCCACCAATTTCCGAGTCCTCATCTTCAGCTCCTTCCGCGGGATGCCGAAATTCACCGGGTTCCAAAATGTAGGAAAGTATCTCTTCTTCCCCTTCTCTCGTTACGAAGGGAGCATCGACATCCATTGTTTAACTAATACAAAAAAAAGATAAAACAATAATAGCATTAGTACAATAATTCAAAGGAGGGAACTATACAAATATGCAACAAAAACAATTTAATATTGCATCTAAAGAAAAAAATCTTTCAAAAAAAACATAGGCTGTCCCAATCCCAGCCCAGCCCAAATTTGGGCCAGAACCTGGTCAAAGGTGGCCACCGTGGTCATCGCTGGCCCACCTGCCAGCGCCTACCCGCCCCACCGCCACGTGTGACCGCCCACTGGCCACGCGTGGTCAATGCTGGCCCACCTGCCAGCGACCCAGTTCTGACCCCGCCGCCCTGCCTCGTGTTCCCGCCCCGCCTCGTCTTCACCTCCCCGCCTCGTGTTCCCACCCGGCCGCCTCGCCTTCACCCCCCGTGGTCAATGCGGAGCACCAACAGCCCCCGCCCACCCGGAGTCAATGCTCCTGGCCCACTTGCCAGCGACTCGGGCGCTGGCCCACCCGACGGTTCCCCTCCCGACGGTCCTGGTCTTTAAAAAGGGACGCGCCCGTGCGGATGTGGACACTCCACTCCGCTCCGCTCCCACGGTTCCCCTCCGCCCGACGGTTCCCCTCCGCCCGTCCAGTGCCCTCGCCGCCATGTCGCGCTGGTTCGGGAAGTCCCCGAAGAACGAGACCGGCGAGTCCTCCAACCGTCGCCGCGCTTCTCCACCGCCTCCACCGCCGGCGGCCTTGGGCGTCGTTCCGCAGGGCGTGCGGAGGACCGCGCCACCGGTGCGGGTCGCCCACGCACCCGACGCGCCGTCACGAACCACCACCACCACCGCCGGAGGGAGGAGGATCCGGCGCCGGCGCTACGTGCCGGAGCCGGAGTGCCAGTGGCACTGGGACAACGCCGCCACGCTGGAGTGGAGCGACGTCCACCTCCCCGAGGGCTGGCACCTGAACCCGCAGAGGATTCCGGTGCCGGCGGTCCCGCTCCCTGGGAGGCAACTGGACAGGGAGATCGCGCGCCGGCGCCGCCTCCTCCCTCCGGCGCTCCGCAACGACCCCGCCTACGCGGCGGACTCCCCTCACTGGGAGCAGTGGCTCAAGGACGAGCACGAGGACCGCCGCCACTCCTACTTCGCCCCGGCGCCCCGCGCCGTCCAATCCGCCTACCCAGCGCTGCCCGACGCGCTGTGGTTCGAGGAGGAGGTCCCCGAGGATGAGGACGACCCGGAGATGGTGGCCGCGTACGAGGCCTCCAACCTCAGCCTCGTCGAGGACGAGATCAAGAGGTGGGAGAAGGTGAGGACCGCGGCCGCGGCCGCCCTGATGCCGCCGCCGCCGCCACCGCAGTACTACGACCCGGACGAGGTCGAGCCGTGGCACTACGCCATGGAACGCGAGCAGGAGCAGGACCTTCCGCCGCCGCCTCCTCTGCCTACCGGCCTCGTTGGCCAGTCCTGGGTCTTTACCGGCGGGAGCTGGGGCGCCACCGGAGCAGGAGCAGGAGGCGCCACCGCAGCAGCAGGCGCCACCGGAGCATCTCTGGACCCCGCCGCCCTTCATCGTCCTCGACGACTAGGCGGCACCGGCGACGACGACCCCCCCCCCCCTCCAATGTAATGGCCTTATTAATGGCCTCCCCCCCCCCCAATGTAATCGGCCGTTTGTGGCCTCCCCATAATGAAATCGGCCCTTAGGCCCTAAAAAATGTTTTGTTTGCCAACTCCGCCGCCGCCGCGCGCTAGATCTGAGAGAGGGAGAGAGTAGTTGGTCGGGGGGACGAGCTCACCGTGGGTCGGGGGCGAGCTTTGCTTGCTCGGGGACGACGATCTTGCTCGGGGGAAGAGCGGGGACGGCCGCGCCCGGAGCAGGAGCAGGACGGCGACCCACGGTGAGGGCGGCAGCGGCGCGGGGACGAAATCCGGCAGCCTGGCGGCGCAGGAGGCGGCGTCGTCTGGAGCCCGGAGGCGGAGCGTCGATTTGCTGGACTTGGGCAAATTTTCGGCCCGAGCCACTAGAAGTAGCGCCAAAAAGGCCTCTAGTACCGGGCCGTGGCTCCACCCGGTACTAGAGACCCTCTAGTACCGGGCCGTGTTACCACCCGGTACTAGAGGTCCCTCAGGGCCGCGAAAATTTGCGCGCCAAGCCCAGTGGACCTGTAGTACCGGGTGGTCGCACGGCCCGGTACTAGAGGTTAATTTTTTTTAATTTTCTGGTTTCTTACTTTTTTTATATCTTTTGATTTACTTGTCTAAATTAAGTAAAAATTGCTTTCATTTTCCTGTTTTCTGTTTTGGTTTAAAATGAAGTATCACATGCGCTTGGTTTTAAATTAAGTACTACATACGCTTAATTTAAAATCAATTCAAAAATTTATAAATCAAGTACTACATGCGCAGTGGATCATTTCACATCACAAAGTTTGATGCTACATCAAAAATTTATAAATTAAGTACTACATTCCGCCACCGCCATACGCTTGATTTCATTGACATGTCTGTCTTGTCCTCCATACTATAAATTATATAAAAGTTTAATAAATTATTACACATCATGAACAACATCCCTATTTAGTCTTCGCTTTTTCTTTTTGTGAGACCCTTTCTTCTGATCGCTCCGTAACCATGGACAAGGGTCTGCATATAACTTGAGACTTGGGTCAGTGGTCACTTTGAAGGGCGGAATTTCATGAAATGAGAGTTTCCACCTAGAAGAAATGGGTTAATACACGAAATGGGAGTTTCCACCTAGAAGAAATGGGTTATAGCTAGGGAACCCGAATGTTTTGTGTTTGAGCGCCACTTCGATCCAAGCAGCGGTAAGACGTCTCTGATGATCTACAACCGGCCGGCAAGACATCTCTGATGATCTGCAACCGTTTGGAACGGTCGCAGGTCATCAGAGACGTCTTGCCGCTGGTTGCCCAAAGATGCCTCTCCGAGTGACGCTGGAATGTTTTGTGTGAGTGAGTAACCTGTCTGAGGAGGGGGGCTATATATAGGGTACGTGTGCTTCTTTAGTCCCGGTTGGTAACACCAACCGGGTCATGTGGCTCACGAAGTGGTCGTGATACTGCTGATCCAACAGCTCACAATCCCTCAAAAGAAACACACCCCTGATCCAACGTCTCACAAGCGCTTGAAAGAAACACACGATCCGTGTGCTTCTTTAGTCCCGGTTGGTAACACCAACCGGGACTAAAGGCGGGCTTTGCGGTCACGACACGTGTCCTCCCCCAGCGTTGCCCTGGGCACGTGTCCTCCCCCAGCGCTGCCCTGGAGGTCTTTATATATTGTCGCCGACGGGGTAAACCCTAATCCAACATTCCTAGCCACGAACGCATCGTCTCCACGAGATGGATCCGCCACGCCCGCCGCAGCGCCTTCTGGACGAGGTCGAGCGTGCTCGGCAGAGCGCGCTTGGGCGCAACCGCGGGAGCCTATCCCGCCGTATGCCCACGAGCCCGGCGTGGAGAGGAATGCCCAGCTACCGGCCTCCTGCTCCACCAGGTGCCGCCGCACCTCCACCTGGCGCCGCTGCACCTCCACCAGGCGCCGCCGCTCCTCCCGCGGAGGAGGAGGACGACGACTTCGACTGGAGCGACGACGGGGAAGAGGGTTGTGGGTTGCAGATACAGGAGGCCATGGAAGCCTCCTTCCAGTCTGTCCGCGACTACCCTGTCCAGCGAGCAAAGACTTCCTACCAGCTCAAGGCGAAGGAGGCTTCCGAGCTGGATTGGGCGCTGAAAGACTCATCCTCCATGGATCTTGCCCTCCGCCGCAAACGTGCGCGCGAGAACCGGGCGGCCGCCCACGGGGCTGGCTCCTCCCGCCGTTCCCCCTAATCCTACGGCCTTCGAGCCAGCAAGTCCGTTTATGTAGAATAATGTTGGTGATGTTGGATCAGGGGTGTGTTTCTTTCAAGCGCTTGTGAGACGTTGGATCATGTGTAATAATGTACTAGAGGTTAATTTTTTTTAATTTTCTGGTTTCTTACTTTTTTTATATCTTTTGATTTACTTGTCTAAATTAAGTAAAAATTGCTTTCATTTTCCTGTTTTCTGTTTTGGTTTAAAATGAAGTATCACATGCGCTTGGTTTTAAATTAAGTACTACATACGCTTAATTTAAAATCAATTCAAAAATTTATAAATCAAGTACTACATGCGCAGTGGATCATTTCACATCACAAAGTTTGATGCTACATCAAAAATTTATAAATTAAGTACTACATTCCGCCACCGCCATACGCTTGATTTCATTGACATGTCTGTCTTGTCCTCCATACTATAAATTATATAAAAGTTTAATAAATTATTACACATCATGAACAACATCCCTATTTAGTCTTCGCTTTTTCTTTTTGTGAGACCCTTTCTTCTGATCGCTCCGTAACCATGGACAAGGGTCTGCATATAACTTGAGACTTGGGTCAGTGGTCACTTTGAAGGGCGGAATTTCATGAAACTTGTCGTAATCTTCTGACATGTCTGTCTTGTCCTCCACTCCCACGATGGTTCTTTTCCCTGAAAGAACTATGTGGCGCTTTGGCTCATCGGCTGATGTATTCACTTCCTTATCTTTTCTTTTTTTTGGCTTGGTAGACATGTCCTTCACATAGAAAACCTGAGCCACATCCTTGGCTAGAACGAATGGTTCGTTGTCGTACGCAACATTCGTGAGATCCACTGTAGTCATTCCGTACAATGGGTCTTCCTTTACCCCGCCGCCTCTCAGGTTGAACCATTTGCACCAGAACAAAGGGACCTTCAAAGAAGGTCCATAGTCAAGTTCCCATATCTGCTCTATGCAACCATAATATGTGACCGTGGCCTCATTCGTGCTCTTATCATCAAAGCGGACACCACTATTTTGGTTGGTGCTCTTTTTATCTTGGGCGTTCGTGTAAAATGTATTCCCGTTTATCTCATACCCTTGGAAAGTCCAAATAGTCGAAGATGGCCCCTTAGACAACAAGAACAGCTCATCTGAGACTGTGTTGTTGTTGTTCAGATGCGTTTCCAACCAACCGCCAAAATTCTCCATGTGTTCCTTTGCAATGGCGGAGTCATCCATCCCCGGGTTGTTAGAGCGTACAATATCCTTGTGCATCTGGATATACGGAGCCACCAAAGTGGAATTATGCAGAACTGTGTAGTGTGCTTTTGTGAAAGAATACCCGTCCCTGCATATGTATGATTTCTTTCCTAGAGTGCCTTCTCCACTTAGTCTCCCCTCATGTCGCGATTCAGGAAGACCAATCGACTTAATGCCGGGAATAAAGTCAACACAAAACTCAATGACCTCCTCTGTTCCATACCCTTTGGAGATGCTTCCTTCTGGCCTAGCACGGTTATGAACATACTTCTTCAACACTCCCATGAACCTCTCAAAGGGGAACATATTGTGTAGAAATACAGGACCCAGAATGTGAATCTCGTCGACCAGGTGTACTAGGAGATGTGTCATAATAGTGAAGAAGGATGGTGGGAACACCAACTCAAAACTAACGAGACATTGAGCCACATCCTTCTGTAACCTTAATAGAGTGGTTGGGCTGATTGACTTCTGCGAAATTGCATTGAGGAACGCACATAGCTGAACAATGGATACTCGAACATTTTCCGGTAGAAGCCCCCGCAATGCAACCGGAAGCAGTTGAGTCATCAGCACGTGGCAGTCATGAGACTTTAGGTTCTGGAACTTTTTCTCTGCCATATTTATTATTCCCTTTATATTCGACGAGAAGCCAGACGGGACCTTCATACTGCTCAGGACTTCAAAAAATATCTCCTTCTCTTCTTTGGTAAGAACGTAGCTAGCAGGACGTAGACGTCCTTTATCCGTCCTCATTGGATGCAGGTTCTTTGGGTCTTTCAAAAGTTGCTGGTCCTCTCGTGCTTCCGGAGTATCTTTTGCCTTCCCATACACGCCCAAGAAGCCTAGCAGGTTCACGCAAACATTCTTCGTCACGTGCATCACGTCGATTGCAGAGCGGACCTTTAGGATTTTCCAATAGGGTAGTTCCCAAAATATAGACTTCTTCTTCCACAGGGGAACGTGGTTGTTAGCGTCCTTCGGAACAGACTGTCCGCCAGGACCCTTTCCAAAGATTACATCTAAATCCTTGACCGCATCATATATATCTTCACCACTTTGGAGGGGTGGCTTCGGCCGGCGATCTTCCTCACCTTTGAAATGCTGCTGCTTGCTTTTCTTTCTTAGGGGATGCTGAGTTGTAAGAAATCGACGATGACCCGGGTACACATTCTTGTTACCTACATATATACTTTCAGTGCTATCTAAACAGTGTGTGCATGCATTGTATCCCTTGTTCGACTGTCCTGAAATGTTACTAAGAGCAGGCCAATCATTGATGGTTACAAACAACAACCCTCGTAGGTTAAATTCCGCTTGTTTGTACTCATCCCACACAGGTACCCCTTCATCACGCCACAACTGTAAAAGTTCATCAACTAATGGCCTCAGGTAGACATCAATGTTGTTACCGGGTTGCTTCGGGCCTTGGATGAGCACTGGCATCATAATGAACTTCCGCTTCATGCACAACCAAGGAGGAAGGTTATAGATACATAGAGTCACAGGCCAGGTGCTATGACTGCTGCTCTGCTCCCCAAAAGGATTAAAGCCATCCGTGCTAAGACCAAACCTTAAGTTCCTTGGGTCACGTGCAAATTCCTTGTACTCTGTATCGATTTTTCTCCACTGCGACCCATCAGCCGGGTGTCTCAACATCTCGTCGCTCTTGCGGTCTTCTTTGTGCCATCGCAACAACTTGGCATGCTCTTTGTTTCTGAACAAACGTTTCAACCGTGGTATTATAGGAGCGTACCACATCACCTTGGCAGGAACCTTCTTCCTGGCGGGCAGGCCCTCAACATCGCCAGGGTCATCTGCTCTGATCTTATACCGCAATGCACCGCATACCGGGCATTCATTCAAATTCTCATACTTCTCACCGCGGTAGAGGATGCAGTCATTAATGCATGCATGTATCTTCTGCACATCTAATCCTAGAGGGCAGATAATCTTCTTTGCTTCATACGCACTCTCGGGCAATTCGTTACCAGCCGGCAGCTTGTCCTTCACTATTTTCAGTAAACTCCCAAATCCCTTGTCAGATAAACCATTCGCTGCCTTCCATTGCAATAATTCCAGTGTGGTACCGAGCTTTGTGTTGCCATCTTCGCAAGTTGGGTACAACTTTGTTTTGTGATCCTCTAACATGCGCTCCAACTTCAACTTCTCAAGTGTAGTTTCTGCTAGGGTATGTGCATCAACGATGACCCCACGTAAATCATCATGTATGATGGGATCATCTGGTACCTCTTCATCATCAGCTTCCCCTGTTGGGTTACCAACATATTCAGGGTACATGTAGTTGTCATCGTTCTCTTCTTCTTCGTTATCTTCCATCATAACCCCTTTTTCTCCGTGCTTGGTCCAACAATTATAGCCGGGCATGAAACCAGAAGTTATCAGGTGGAGGTGAATTCTGTCTGTGTTAGGGTAATCCTTCTCATTCCGACATTTCTTGCATGGACAACACATAAAACCATTGGGCCCCTTGTTATCCTTAGCCACATTGAGAAAAGATTGCACGCCATCCATGTACTCTTTAGAGCGTCGGTCAGCGTACATCCACGGATGACTCATCTGCAAATCACCGCTAAAACCCATTACGATAAACCAACATAATAGGAAACATATCATATTCATTAATACAAGTTCATCACATTAAAACCAAAGTATAGTAGTGACCAAATGTAATACATAGTTCTCATAAAACATAAATTAATTGAAACTAGAATACAACTATCTAAAGAATTTAAATCCAACAACAAATGCGATCAGAATCGCAACTAAGGTAACTATTGAACCAACAGCATAATGATACCAAGCCTCTTGACTAATGACATATTTTCTAATCTTTCTAAGCTTCAAGCGCATTGCATCCATCTTCATCTCGTGAACAGCGACGACGTCGGTAAGCTCGACCCCGTGAGCATCAACGATGTCGGCAATCTTCAAGTCCAATACCATCTTCTCTTCTAGGCATTGGAGACGAAGATCTTCACTTATCTTCAATTTTGCTTTCAAATCGTTGTTTTCTTTTTAAAAAACTCTACAATAGGGTCGGCTGGAATTTCCGGTTCAACTACCTCCTAAATAAAAATATATCTATGTCAATTTGGTCGGCATGATTGTTATAAACACGAAACAAAATAAATAGTGATAAAAATATACCACATCCGAATCATAGACCGGACGAGGGACGACGGGGACGGATATCAAAACCATGACACTATACATAAAAAACATAAGAAAATTATACAAGAAAAATAATTATGCATTCAAATCATACAAGTAATTTTGTAAAATAACAGATAAAAGAAGAGGCTCACCGAGGTGGTGCCGGTCACGGGATGGCGGGGGCTATCGACGGCGGTGAGGACCGAGACGACACTAAAATCCACAAATAATAAATTAATTTGAGCTCAAAATACATAAAAAAATGAACTACCTAGCTTAGGCATTTCATCAAACACCTAGGTAGCACTATAAAAATGAAATGAGCTAAACTTGTATGGAAATGGCTAAAATTCGGCCGCCGGGTGAAAGGATCAAGTGTTGCTAACCCTTGGAGAGATGGGTGCCGTCTATCTTGACAAATCTTGGAAAAAAATGGGGCTACACTTGAGCTTGAGAGAGAAACAATGAAGATGAGCTTGAGAGTTCAAAAATGGTGGCTGGCCCGGGGTGGGAGATGATATAGCGGGACCTCTAGTCCCGGGCTGTACCACGGCCCGGGACGAAAGGTCCACCCTCCTGTCTCCACCCTGCCGCTGACTGCCTCGGTCCCGGGTGGTATCACGGCCCGGAACTAGAGGTGCCCTACAACCCGGGACCCGACCTGCGCAGCGTCGGAGCACACTAGTACAGAACGACACATCGGAAATGGGCCAAAAACCCCTTAGGCAACGGAGAAAGGGTCCGTGTCCCCGCCTCTGTCACTGATGTGAAGCCTCACAATGGCAACGGAGATTTTTATCGTTTGCAATAAGTTTAGCAACGGGCATAATATATAACCGTTGCCTTTAGTCTTTACATCAGATACGGAGATTAGTTTTTGACCGTTTGTAATGAGGGCTAAAGGAAGCAAAAAAAAGCCGGTGACGCCTGCTGCACCGTCGACGGAGCCCTGTGGTTCCTGCTTGACGGCCGCCGGTTCTTCACCTTCCTCTTCGCCCAGCTTCATTGCGTGGTCTTCTTCTACCTATTTAGTACTGCACAAAAGTCTTGCTCCTGGAGGCGCCGGCTTCAGTGGACCGTGTGGACGGAGCCCCGCTCCTACGTCTTCACGGCCGCCGCATAGTCTCCAGGTTTCCTCCTCGCCCTAAAGGAGATGAAAAAAATCAAAATGTAAGCTCCTTCATCTCTATACACAAGACATATGCTTCTTCATCGGCATTACAGAAAATATAGAACTAATTACAACTAGAACATAGCCTAAACAATACCTCATATATAGGTAGATTGGACACACAAATTCCAGGGATGGAGCAAGCGAGCCAAGTAGGATGCACAAGATCGATGTGTATTTGTGCATATCACAAGGATCACTAGCGCAACCCCCGGATCACACGGTGTCACCTAATTTTAATCATCGGCATAACAGAAACAAAGCTAAAATCAGAGCAAATGCCTACTAAAAACAGAGCAAATCTATGGATAAACAATTAGCTACTTACAACTAGAAAACAGCAAAAATCTATGTGGAAACAATGCCTACTAAAAACAGAGCAAATCTATGGACAAACAATTAGCTACTTACAACTAGAAAACAACAAAAATCTATGTGTAAACAATGCCTACTAAAAAGAGCAAATCTATGGATAAACAATTAGCTACTTACAATTACTAGTAGAAGAGCACGTGCCATGCACGTCTAATACATCTTTATAATATTTTTGAGATAGATGTCATATAGCAAGTTCTTTTATCATCAGATTTCTTAAGAAATTTCTCAAAAATATTTGTACAATATGCTGAAACAAATAATTCTAAAAAGTTGTTTTGGTTAAGTTTGAGCAGCTAGCCAATAAAGTTATCATCGGTTTTTTTTTCATATATGAGAAAGTTCGATCCACAGTTGATGTTGTGCTGGTTAGTAATCTAGTTTCGCCAGTAAAATTCAGACATCTGGGGGTGTTGTTGTTACTGTGACCAACTGAATTTCGACGGAATCAGAATACTGGCACAAGTATATGGGCAATGTGCACTGAAGATTCTTGTTTCTTTTGTCATGGAATAGCCATCGAAGATTTCGGCTCCAGTTACAGTGATCCTGCTGCTATCAATCAATGTTCAGTGGAACATCCGTGTCTGTATATTACAAATCCTAGAAAAAAAAGGTAGAGCAATCGAGTAGACGTGCAGCACCTAGCTGATCATCCTGCCGCAGAGGGCATCATCGTCCATCTTCTACTTGCCCATGCAGACCAACGAATCAAGAAGGCGCAGTTAAACACAGGTATTGTTCGATCGTTCGTCTGATCAGTAGCGCTTAATCCTGAAGAATTCACACCGAGAGAAAAAAAAAAGCTTAATCGATCGGAGCACGAAAGGCGTAGGAGCCTACATGCCTGCCTAGGAGGTGGGATCGGATCCGACGGAGAGCTCAGTTAAACACAGGTATTGTTCGATCGTTCGTCTGATCAGTAGCGCTTAATCCTGAAGAATTCACACCGAGAGAAAAAAAAGCTTAATCGATCGGAGCACGAAAGGCGTAGGAGCCTACATGCCTGCCTAGGAGGTGGGATCGGATCCGACGGAGAGCTGCTCCTGCTCCTGGAGGCGGGCGCGGGTCTCGTATGTGGACCCGCTTGTGCCGGCGGCGCTTGCTGTAGGTCTCCTCGAGGCGGCGCGCGCCCTTGCCGCCGCGGACTCTCTCCGTCGCAGCTCAGCCGCCACCCACCACGCCGGCCGGGCCACGTCCCCACTGCCTCCCCTCGCACCTCCTCCTCTGCCGGGTGCCCAGGTCTCCTCCACGGAACCACCAGGAGCTCGCCGACCCCTACCGCGTCGCAGGTATGGGACTCACAGCTGGCCTTGGGCAGGTACAGGGGGACGCTCTGCGAGGGGCTCCTGCAGTTGCCGCCAGCGACGACATGGAGGCCGGCCGGCCACCTTCGCCTTGAGCCTTCGCGTAGCTAGCACCGACCAGAGTTCATGGACGGGGAGTCCTTGCGAGACGGGAGCCGCACCTGAAGAGCCCTCGACCTCACAGGCGCGATGGACCGCCTCCACTCGGATCGGGACCTGCAGCTCCGGCTCATCCTCTCAGCGCCAACATCATGGCCACCGTTATGCTAAACCACCTCGGCGGCACCTTGGATTGGAACGTTTTAATAGGTTCGGACGTTAGGAGAACAAAAGAAACGAAAAGGTATGGTGGCAATTTGGTTGTATTATGTGGTTTGGTGGGAGGGCAAAACGGTCCAAAACGGACAATGTTGAGTTGTCAAACATTGGGACGATTTGGGCCGTTTGATCGGATATTGAACGGTCCAGATTTAAAGTATCCCAACAAGTTAAGTTTGCTCTTTTAATAGTAGTATAGAAAAAACAGCAAAAATCTATGTGGAAACAATGCCTACTAAAAAAAGAGCAAATCTATGGACAAACAATTAGCTACTTACAACTAGAAAACAGCAAAAATCTATGTGTAAACAATGCCTACTAAAAAGAGCAAATCTATGGATAAACAATTAGCTACTTACAACTAGAAAACAGCAAAAATCTATGTGTAAACAATGCCTACTAAAAACAGAGCAAATCTATGGACAAACAATTAGCTACTTACAACTAGAAAAAAACAAAAATCTATGTGTAAACAATGCCTACTAAAACGAGCAAATCTATGGATAAACAATTAGCTACTTACAACTAGAAAACAGTAAAAATCTATGTGGAAACAATGCCTACTAAAAACAGAGCAAATCTATGGATAAACAATTAGCTACTTACAATTAGAAAATAGCTATCCTACTGAACTGGGGTCTTACATTAGGCGAGGCGGGCTCGCTTAGCGTCGCCGCCGGCGACGGAGCTAGCGCCGGCCTCCCCTGGCGGCGCCTTGCCCTCGCCGTGGACCAAAGAGAGGGCTATGGCGGCCCGGAGGTCAGACTGGTAGACCGCCTCCTCGGCGCGTTCGACCTGGGTCGAGGCCTCGGAGAGGAGGACCGCCGCCTCCAGATCAGCCTCGCCCTGACGACGCTTGGCGTCATCGCGCTCGAAATCGGCGCGGGAGAGTTGGCAAGCGATCTCCAGATCACGGTCCTCCTCCTCTTTCTCTTCCTCTTCCTCCTCGTCGGAGGACGAGGACGAGGAGGAGGAGGAAGACGGATGGCGGCCGGGGTACATCGCCTGGCGGATCTCGCGGTAGCTGCAATGGTGGCCAAATGAGCGGTTGCGGCCGGAGCCTTCGCCGTGCGGACGAGCGCCAAGGGCGCGGGACCGGCCCGAGGGGGCCGGATCGGCGGCGGCCTGTTCCGCAAGCTCGTCCCGCAACACCAGCTGACGCTGCTGCTACCTGAAGGCCCGGAGGGTGGGGCGGCCACGGCCGCGATGGCCGGATCTACCAGCGCCGACGGTGGAAGCCATGTGAGAGAGTGGAGAGAGAGGAGACTGTGCGGCGGCTAGGGTTGGAAGTGAGACAGTGAGAGTGAGAGTGAAGGGCATAGTAGGTTCTTATAGGCCGGCTGTCGGGCTGCTTGTAATGGCAAAGGAGATTACGAAACTGTCCGTGTGCGATGAGCCCACATCATTAACGGAGGTAAACTAACCTCCGTTGCCAACATATATTTCACTATTCACCCGTTGCCGATGTTGTGGGCCTGCTTTACGGCCCAGTGCGGGCACGCGGGGGATGTCGCGATTTACCGTCGCCTAACTCCTGCCGTTGCCATAGAGGGGTATCCGATGTGTCGTTCTGTACTAGTGGCACCGGCCCGGTACTAGTTCCCTCCTCTAGTCCGGGTTCGAACCACGCCCGGGACTAGAGCCCAACACCCCTCTCCACCAAAGCTCCTGTCTCCACCCTGCCGCTGACTGCCTCGGTCCCGGGTGGTATCACGGCCCGGAACTAGAGGTGCCCTACAACCCGGGACCCGACCTGCACAGCGTCGGAGCACACTAGTACAGAACGACACATCGGAAACGGGCCAAAAACCCCTTAGGCAACGGAGAAAGGGTTCGTGTCCCCGCCTCTGTCACTGATGTGAAGCCTCACAATGGCAACGGAGATTTTTATCGTTTGCAATAAGTTTAGCAACGGGCATAATATATAATCGTTGCCTTTAGTCTTTACATCAGATACGGAGATTAGTTTTTGACCGTTTGTAATGAGGGCTAAAGGAAACAAAAAAAAAGCCGGTGACGCCTGCTGCACCGTCGACGGAGCCCTGTGGTTCCTGCTTGACGGCCGCCGGTTCTTCACCTTCCTCTTCGCCCAGCTTCATTGCGTGGTCTTATTCTACCTATTTAGTACTGCACAAAAGTCTTGCTCCTGGAGGCGCCGGCTTCAGTGGACCGTGTGGACGGAGCCCCGCTCCTACGTCTTCACGGCCGCCGCATAGTCTCCAGGTTTCCTCCTCGCCCTAAAGGAGATGAAAAAAATCAAAATGTAAGCTCCTTCATCTCTATACACAAGACAGATGCTTCTTCATCGGCATTACAGAAAATATAGAACTAATTACAACTAGAACATAGCCTAAACAATGCCTCATATATAGGTAGATTGGACACACAAATTCCAGGGATGGAGCAAGCGAGCCAAGTAGGATGCACAAGATCGATGTGTATTTGTGCATATCACAAGGATCACTAGCGCAACCCCGGATCACACGGTGTCACCTAATTTTAATCATCGGCATAACAGAAACAAAGCTAAAATCAGAGCAAATGCCTACTAAAAACAGAGCAAATCTATGGATAAACAATTAGCTACTTATAACTAGAAAACAGCAAAAATCTATGTGAAAACAATGCCTACTAAAAACAGAGCAAATCTATGGACAAACAATTAGCTACTTACAACTAGAAAACAGCAAAAATCTATGTGTAAACAATGCTTACTAAAAAGAGCAAATCTATGGATAAACAATTAGCTACTTACAACTAGAAAACAGCAAAAATCTATGTGAAAACAATGCCTACTAAAAAAAGAGCAAATCTATGGACAAAGAATTAGCTACTTACAACTAGAAAACAGCAAAAATCTATGTGTAAACAATGCCTACTAAAAAGAGCAAATCTATGGATAAACAATTAGCTACTTACAACTAGAAAACAGCAAAAATCTATGTGTAAACAATGCCTACTAAAAACAGAGCAAATCTATGGACAAACAATTAGCTACTTACAACTAGAAAACAACAAAAATCTATGTGTAAACAATGCCTACTAAAAAGAGCAAATCTATGGATAAATAATTAGCTACTTACAACTAGAAAACAGTAAAAATCTATGTGGAAACAATGCCTACTAAAAACAGAGCAAATCTATGGATAAACAATTAGCTACTTACAATTAGAAAATAGCTATCCTACTGAACTGGGGTCTTACATTAGGCGAGGCGAGCTCGCTTAGCGTCGCCGCCGGCGACGGAGCTAGCGCCGGCCTCCCCTGGCGGCGCCTTGCCCTCGCCGTGGACCAAAGAGAGGGCTATGGCGGCCCGGAGGTCAGACTGGTAGACCGCCTCCTCGGCGCGTTCGACCTGGGTCGAGGCCTCGGAGAGGAGGACCGCCGCCTCCAGATCGGCCTCGCCCTGACGACGGTTGGCGTCATCGCGCTCGAAATCGGCGCGGGAGAGTTGGCAAGCGATGTCCAGATCACGGTCCTCCTCCTCTTCCTCTTCCTCTTCCTCCTCGTCGGAGGACGAGGACGAGGAGGAGGAGGAAGACGGATGGCGGCCGGGGTACATCGCCTGGCGGATCTCGCGGTAGCTGCAATGGTGGCCAAATGAGCGGGTGCGGCCGGAGCCTTCGCCGTGCGGACGAGAGCCAAGGGCGCGGGACCGGCCCGAGGGGGCCGGATCGGCGGCGGCCTGTTCCGCAAGCTCGTCCCGCAACACCAGCTGACGCTGCTGCTGCCTGAAGGCCCGGAGGGTGGGGCGGCCACGGCCTCGGCCGCGGTCACGGCCGCGGCCACGGCCGCGATGGCCGGATCTACCAGCGCCAACGGTGGAAGCCATGCGAGAGAGTGGAGAGAGAGGAGACTGTGCGGCGGCTAGGGTTGAAAGTGAGACAGTGAGAGTGAGAGTGAAGGGCATAGTAGGTTCTTATAGGCCGGCTGTCGGGCTGCTTGTAATGGCAACGGAGATTACGAAACTGTCCGTGTGCGATGAGCCCACATCGGTAACGGAGGTAAACTAACCTCCGTTGCCAACATATATTTCACTATTCACCCGTTGCCGATGTTGTGGGCCTGCTTTACGGCCCAGTGCGGGCACGCGGGGGATGTCGCGATTTACCGTCGCCTAACTCCTGCCGTTGCCATAGAGGGGTATCGATGTGTCGTTCTGTACTAGTGTCACCGGCCCGGTACTAGTTCCCTCCTCTAGTCCGGGTTCGAACCACGCCCGGGACTAGAGCCCAACACCCCTCTCCACCAAAGCTCCTGTTTTCACTAGTGCACGTAGCAGATGTCGACAACTTGACATGCTAGAAAGCCAAGCAAGGGACAAAAAGTGATCGAGTTCAGAGCTTTTTGTTGCGAGCTGCTGCACACCAACCATCTCCTAATTATATCCCACGAAAAACGACATGCATGCCTCTCAAATCCTTAATTAGGTCGAATACTACGCACCAAATCAGCTTAATTTTCTCATTAGTCATCACAAGAGATTTTAGTAGGACCACACCAATTAATCACGGGCATGCTTGATAGTTATGTATCATCTCATCTAGTATGGACACTCCATTTTTTGAGCTAGTGTGGCAGATATATAAATAGACTCCTAGATAGACACCTTGTTCTGCTGCGTTATGGTGTACACTGTACAGTGACATGGATTTGACGCCCTAACGATGGCAATCATGTCGTATTACTTGCTTTGATCCTGATGTGTTTGGGCAAGCTGATCTAGATTCTAGGGTCCCATGGGGCCTATCCCAGTGACACTTAGTGACGCTGTTGGCCTAACACTAAGTTGACCACCAGGATACGATTCACGTATGGTCCATTTACCCTGTCCGGCCTAGAACCAGGTCGATACGATAGCATCTCACTCTCTCTCTCGTTCGTTCGTGGGGGAGGGCGGACTCCTAGGCTAGCATGTTATAACAAAATAGCATCGGCCTCGAAATATGTTATTAGCTTGCTATATCACGCTATAGCGTGATTTTTTTCCATACTCCTAGCTAGTAAAGCTTAAGATTCCCTCAAGAAAATAGGTAAAGCTTAAGATTTCCTGGATACTAATCGACGTCAGATTTATGATTTCTCTTTCTCTGCACATGCATCACTCGATGGTTCGCGAGAACAACACTAGCGACTTTGAGGTATTAAAGTGGCGATTCTGAAAAACCTATGTCAGTTACCAGCTCGCGATTAGTGTTGATGCGAGAGCACCAAGATTTGCATGGTTTTAGCCCGACTTGCGGGATATAGATAATTTTGTTAGGCGCAAATCGACAAAAGGTGCGATACGTATGTATGTGTGAATTTGTCGCTCGTTATACATTCACTTAATGTCATTTACCTCATCCTATATTCTCGTACTTGTAGTTTTGTTTAAAGTATGTAGACACTAATTATCATGTAAAAAAGAAAAAACCGTGCTGGTAAAATTCTAGCTAGACCGAGACCCATGTTTTTGCCCAAAAAAGATATATCAGCACAAGGAAAAGAGTGTCGGTTAATTGAAGAAGCGAATTTCATATCAGCAAAACTTATTTCGTAGACACATTTTGATATCGGCTGTGGTTATCAAATTTCAATAGTACATTCAATTTAGCCACAACCTCTAAATTAAAACTTTGACCACCAATTTCCGTAAGTACGGGATCTACTAATATTTTTTTTAACAACGTTGGTAATGGAAACTTAATAGCTTTCAGTCAATCCAAATCCTTAAACGACCCTCAGATGGATTTGTAGTGTTTTTATTAAGTATTTAGTAATGTTTGTCTCAAGTGAAACTGTGGGGCATCGCATTCCTTTAGGAAACTCATGCTTGGGGTTCTCCGATATTTTATGACACTGAAATGTGGTTCCGGGAAATAGCGTGATGCTTGGTCCCTTGGATCTCAATTTCTGGCGCAAATGCGAAATTCCTCTTTACAGAAAGAAAAAAACGTCAGGAAATCTCATAGCCTCTAACTTACCAGTCCAAAGCTCATAATCAAGAGATTTTTAGATACTGACCTACCGGAGGACCATGACTTCATGTCACTGAGATCACCCAAGTCCTTATAAGAACCAAGGCTTCCCAAGGCAAAAGATCAAGATGGGTTTCCCGTTTTACCTTTTTTATCTAGGAATTATATAATAGAATTTTGTGCATTGTTTGTTGTGTATCCACATGAGGGATTTTATTTTGATAGCATGGGCATGGAAGGCACTAGGAATTTCAAACGATTCATCGGGATTACAATGTCTGCTCGCTTGTTGTGATTGGCGCATCGAACTCTTGTTATATGAGCAACCCACCTAGGACATATGTCTTCCCTCGCACAGAGTAGTAGCTTGTAATCTTTGTATACTGCTAGTATTTCATAATGTTTGATCCAAGTGGGAGTTATGGATCGCAACACTGTGATGGCTAGTGCAAAATGTCCTCCTTTGACGTTCAAGCCGGGCACGAGTGCGGGTGCATGCATGATAATGTGGATCTAAAAGTTTTGTGCAAACAGGGGCATCGTTATTTCTTGTCTTGCTTGCTTTGCAATAAGTCCACAGTCGAGGCACTAAGAGAGCGTCGTTGCTTCTGATATACGGTTCCTGATGCAGTGGCTGTTGTACAGTACAAGCTTCTCTTGGTTCTTACTTTGTGCTCGGGTCTACTGTTTGCTTGTCCTCATTTGTTCATAGTTGTACAATCTTTCATGTCTGCACTGAAAGGGTTTGAAATTATATATGTGTCATCTCACTGCCCTGTCTCACGAAAACAGGTGAAGTTTTGGGTTGAAAGAATGGTTACAGAATATTGGGTAGAACTGAAGGTGCATGTGTAGGTACGTAGATGAGATCGATGGTGCTCTTTGTACCCTCTGCGTGATGCGTCCAAAGGGTAAATACACAATGCCATCCAAATGAAACTGTGCATGCCCAACAATCACGATCACATGCGCAACAATCTTGACAATGCCACCCAAATTTCAATAATATCATCAAATTTAGACGTAGCCTCTAAACTGAAAATTTTATTCACTGATTCAATAATATTAATTTTATATTTAACAACGCTGGTAATGGAAAACTTATTAATTTCTAGTCTATCCAAATCCTTGAACGACTTATGTTTGCCCTCACATGGATTTGTAGTGTTTAATTTTATTGAGTATTTAGTAATGTTTGTCTCACGTGAAATTATGCGCCAATGCATTCCATTAGGACACTCGTGCGGGGGGTACTCTGATGTTTTATGTCAGTAAAACGTTTGTCTTGGGGAACTAGCATGGTGGCATGGCCGGATCTCAATTTCTAGTGCAAATGAGATATTCTTCTTTACAAAAAAAAACTCAGGAAAACTCATATCATCTAAGGTGGACCAAAGCTCATAATGAAGGGATTTTTAGATATTGACCTACCGGAGGACCATAACTTCATGTCAATGAGATATTGAGATGACCCAAGTCCTTATAAGAACCAAGGCATTCCTAGGAAAAAGATCAATATGTGTTTCTCATTTTACTTATTTATCTAGAAAATATGCAATAGCACCTCATGCAATGTTCGTTGTGTAGCCACATGAGTGATTTTATTTCTATAGTATGGGCATGGAAGACACTAGGAATTGCAAACGAATCATCGGGATTACAATGTGTGCTATGTTGTTGCAGCTGCCGCCTTGAAATCTTGCTCTTACAATGTGTGCTATGTTGTTAAGCTCATATGTCTTCCCGCAAAGCGAGTAGCTGCTCGACTTCTAGTGCAAACAGGGACATATTTACTTCTTGTCTTGTTTGTTGTTTCGCAAAAAGTCCGGCCACAATCGAGCCACTAGGAGGGGCGCTGTTGCTTGTGAAATATGGTTGCTCATGGAGATGCAGTAGCTGTTGTACAAGCCATGCTCCTCTTGGTTGTTGCTTTGTGCTCTGCTCAATTGTTGGCTTGTCCTCATTTGTTCATAGTTGTATATTTGAAGAGTACTTTCATGTCTGTACCGAAAGGGTTTGAAGTTACGTGCCATCTCACGGCCCTCTCTCAAGAAAACTGCCAGCTCTGCCCAACCAAAAGTAGTTTTGACGATGACTTGGGACAATTTTGCACACCTTGCAAACCCGGTCAACTACAATCTTTAAAATAAGAGAACCATGCACAAAACTAACGAAAACATTAATACAAATAACTTAAAATACATGTCTATCGGAAAGACACTATAAAATAACGTGGGACTTGATTGATTTGAAAAATAGTATAGCCATGATTTTCTAATTGGAGACGTACGTAGCCAGAGTGTTGTATGGTGGTTACCGAATATTGGGTAGAACTGAAGGTGCATGTGTACGTAGATGAGATCGATTATGCTCTTTTTACCATGCATCCAAAGGGTAAATACACAATGCCATGCAAATGAAAAAGTAGTGGGCAAGTTGCAAAAAAAAAAGAGCAACTAACACCTAGTGGATAATTAAGTACACTAGCTGGCTAGCAAGTACTCTCTCCGCTCTAAATTAGATGACTTGCTATCCACCACATGTTGATGTATCTATACATATAACATGTCCAGATATATCCAGATGTGGTGGAGAGCAAATCATCTAATTTGGAATGGAGGGAGTAGTAAATGGAAGTGATGCGTACGTGCATGTGCATGGAGGGTAGTCACAAGTTACCATGTGACATAATCTATTTATTTTTGGAAACTCGCTAGCTCCAATCAATAACAAAGTGCAGAGGGGTAAATCGCTAGTTCAAATGAATATAAGATACACATAAAAACCTGAATTGTTTCCTCAGTTTTTAATATTAATATGCAGTTGTTAGCAATAAAAAATTATTCACTCACTCAAAGTCATCGCATCAATCATGTGTTTGCCGCTGCACCCCCTACTAGTCATCATGTGTGGCAAACACAAATGATTTTGGTTCGGTTTCCTTATTTCTTTTATTAATAAAATATTTAATCAATTAATAGTAGATTTATTTTACTAGTAAAAACAAAATAAAAATCATATAGTGGGGGAAGTGGGGGTCCGGTTGTAGATGCTCTCATCTTGATGTGGAGGGATTAGCCTGACACGGTGAGGACTTGCAGTGTAGTATGTGAGTTACATGTGTTTGCCTTGTACTATTAAGAAAGCAAACTAAGTCTCATTGAGTGTTTTCTTTTCGTTCCTAAGAGAGCTCCAGACCTAGCCACCGCCACCATCTCCGTCTCCTCCATCTCCTCCGGCCGGCCGCGCCGGCGTTAGGAGGGGTGGGGAACCCGATCTATATTCCACCATTTCTATCACATTCATCAAGATGGCTCACCGTTCCCTCGGGGTTTACTCGCAATATCATTGTAGCCTTATAACATTTTCTTTTTCATTTTTGCTCCACCGCATGAAGGTCAAACCTGAGCAAGTGTGATCCTATGACAGGTGAGATTTGTTGGCGTGATAAACCAACAATCCCTGTTAATATAGCCCCGTTAGTCCAGTATAAAGCCGATAGAGACATACAAAAAAATACACTACATAACATTGAGATCTTATTATAATCTTATTATGCCACGTGGAGTCGTCACGACAATCCGCCAGGGTTGGGCATGAGCTGGAAAGAACCAAGCTCAGTCTAAGCCTGCCTAAAGTTCGGGCAATTCTGGTCGAGCACTCGGCCAGCCACAAAAGAGAGCTAACCCCGTGCTTTTGAACCACTTTTTTTTTTGAATTTTTCCATATATATTAAACCAACAAAGAGTACACGATTACATCGATTACAAAAACAATACTAAAAGAGACGAACAAATCTAGTAGATCTTCAAGCCCTTTCTTCATCCATGACACAATCTTGTACTTTTCTGAAAGCAGCCGTAGAACAACGCCGAATACACCAAACCACGGACCTGTGAATAACAACGAAGGTTCTCCCCTTTTAATTTTGAGCCGCAATGCCAAGGCTTTGTGCACGCACGCAGCCATTAAATTAATCAAGCAACATCGGCAAGAGCACCACCACTGATATTCCAAGGACAAATAACCGAACCACTTTGTCGACGTCATTGGGAGCCGAGAGAACGAATCACCATTGCCAAAGACGTAGTAGCCGGATAGATAATGCGAGGACAAACCTCCTCGCGGCAACCATGAGAAACAATCCAAGATTGATATGGCGAAGCAAGATCTGAAGAACCATACCTAGACAAACTTAATCTTCCACAGCCACCATTGACGCCGGGAAGGAGATCTCGCCGACGAACGAAGCGCGGAAGATCACTTATTGTAGACGATGCCATCTCCATTGACGAAGAAGATAACAACCAAAACCAAGCTCTAACATTAAGGACCTTTGTGTAGCGCCCTGCGCAGGTCCGAGGTCCCCACCCCTCCTAGTGCCAGCGACACCTAGAGGAGGTGAGGACCCGTCAATTCTTAGACGAAGGCGACGATGAAGATGCAGATGGCGCCGGCGGCGACGGCTAGGGTTGAAACCCTAGGCCGCTGCCTCTCTTTCTTTCTTTCTTTCTTTCTTTCTATTGCTCGGTTAATTTACTTTTGGCCTGCTTTTGAACCAGCTTGGTAAAGCCCAAGTAGCATGCGAGCCCTGCGGCCGGCAGAAAACGACAAGTGAGACCATCTTCCCTAGTAGGCTAGTTGGCCGCAGCGGTAGCGGTGCAGTACAAGGATTCGAAGTTTTTGTGGCGGTGCGGCCAATGCGTTGCATATGTTGCCCTTATGGCCTACTCCTATATACTCTCTCTGTATCGCAAAAGAAGACTTAGAATCTTAGTAAAAAGTCAACATAGTATAAATTTGACAAATTTTATAGACAAAATACGAACATTTACAATATTTAATAAGCATATTGTGAAATTTCGATCAGTTTATAGATAAAAGTCCAACATAGCATAAAATTTGACCTATAGACAAAAATATGCACATGTTAATATGACTATTTGTATGATTGGTTAAACTTATTATCTGTTGAGTTTTGATTAAATTTATACAGTTGTTTAGCAGCGGAAGGAGGAAGTAGCTATCCCCTGTTCACGGAAGTGCGGCAGCGAGAGGGATCTCTACCTTCTGACCGCACGTGAAAAATTAAGCAAATTCAGTGTCTGTCCTTACTCTCTTTCTTTTTCTTCTGTAGTTCAGTTTTGTATACATCTCCAAGACAGAATTTAGAACTTGCTATCCTCCTCTTGCCTAATAAAAAAGAAGAGGAATTAACATGAACTCGCATGGGGAATACAGTCGCTGCAAAACCTTTTTAGCAGTGCTGCCTGTTCGTGGCCTAGGAACGCGCTACCTACTCTGTTCTCAGACAACGGCAACTGCTGAACACTGGACACGCACACGCTCACACCATCAGTCTTCATCGGCACCATGAAGGCGGCAGATCCTACCACTGGTGTGGACGGCCCAACGGTTAACAGCAGCAGGTACGATCGAGACCGTAACAACGTCAGCACGTGTGCGCGCGCGTGGCACCGACAGCCGGCCCGATCGTCTTCACCGGCGATTGGAGCTTCTCGTTTGCCGGCGATTGGAGCTCTGCCCGTGAGTTGTGGGAGATGAAGATTGCCATCCATGAGAGTTGAGACGATGGCTGTCCCTCTCCAGTCTCCACTCAATGATCATCGAGCCTTTTCTCGCCTTTTATCAGAGGTCGACCGGTTTTGCTCGACAACGTTGAGCTGAATTTACCCAGTAAGTTTATCGATCGAGAAGAAAACTCACCAGTCGGTTACCTTGTGTTTTTTACCGTCCATGCCTTAAGTTTTTGGTTGGTCGCCACCGCCAAATGTACCTCTCGATACTCCATGTATGCTTATGCCATACGATTCCGACGTATCTGCACTTTGCCTCTCCGAGCTACTCCACACTTTATCAGGTCAAAGCTATTCTTCGGCCTCCCGGTTCATTGTCTTGATCTTTGATGGATGCACTGCATGGTTCATGATACATTTGTGAAGCATGATCAAGTAGATAGGAGACAAGCACTGATTATTTAAGCAAACTCTCGCACTTTCGGAGGTAATTCTTCGTCTGGAGGTCGCATTATTGAGTCGTAGTTGATCATTGCGGCCGACACTGGCACCACCTCAATTAACAAGAGTGGCTGGCGTACGTGCGCTTGCACTTGTCTGTTTCTTCCATTTCATATTATCCTAGCTAATAAACAGCTCAAAGAAAACTAAGATGGAAACCAAGCTGGTGACATATTCTTTGACCCGTACGTGCGCACTTTTGACGCGAACGATAATCATGTGTGAAGTTAATTATACGTAATATATACTCCAGTCTCTATAATACTATTGGTGACCCCTAGCTATACTATACTCTCGCCAACCGTCTACCATTTTTTTTGGGGAGCGAACAAATTTTGAGTACTACCTCCGATCCATATTAGTGGACACAACTTTGTCTAGATACACATGTATCTAGTCTAAATACTTAACTAGATACATATGAATTTAGACAAAACTATGCCCACTAATATGGATCGGAGGGAGTAGCAATTTTGGCAGCTTTTAGTTGAATTGTCGGGTGAATTATACGTACGTTCCACCGTTGCATGCAATGAGTAGTCACTATAATCATGTCATGATGCAAAATGGATAAGAAATCTTAACTCCATATGAACAATATATATGGAGCTAGCCCTTGATCTCATTATATTTTTTCTCTTTGCGAAATCATTTTAGTACTCATTTTCTTGAGACGGGTGTGACTTTTTGCTTGAGATAGAGAGTAGTGGACGAGGTCTTGTCTACTGCTTAAATGGAACTAATGAATATTTTATTTTTTGGCTATAAAGTAAGAGGGAAATTCACTAACCATGAAATGCGCACGTCTTCCACTTGGTCGTCAAATTACATGATGAATTGATGGGCGACCATTGTTGAGTTGCGCACCATGCAATCTTAGCTTCAAAGAGTTCTTCCTTGTGAATGATTGCCTTGGAATATACAAAATCTTACCAGCAAAATGTTTGTTCTGTCATGTAGCTAGATTGTACGCAGAGGCATCATGGAATCTAGCTATCGTTGCATGCGCCATTGAAATTTAGGGACCACTGTGCGTTTCCACATACGTATATTGATAGAGGATATTGATATGTATAAGTCAAGCTTTTCTAGCCAATCTATATATGGGTTTAGGACATAGAGAAAAGGCTAAACGAAGAAGTGCATTTCGATCTTAGGGTGTGTTGGATACTATGATTTGAGGAAAATAAACGTAGCCAAACGATTATGGTTTGCGGGCCCATGATCTGACATATATTGGCAAAAAAAAAAGTGGGCAATAGTGGGGCATGGTGGGCACCAAAATTTCAGCAAGCCGTCCAAACCAGGGTTAACAGTTTCGGCAACTAACAAAACCAAACATAACCTTGTTTAAAGTGACAAGCACTGAAGCACACATATGTTTAACTATGTTCCTGGCTTTGTGTTCCATCAAAAAAGTTCTTTTCGATGGTGGTGGCCTGTGAAAAAAAGTTGATGGGAAAAGGTTTAGGAAAGGATGACATGAATCGAATCAACAAATTTACTAATACATGTTGTTGATGTTGATAACTTGGCACGCTAGAAAGCCAAATCAGGGAACAAGCTGGTCAAATTTTAGAGCTTTTGTTGGGAGTGCAACACACATACCATCTACATGTCACACGCGAAAGATGACATTTATGCCTCTGAAATCCAATATTAAGTCGAGCAACACTACCAATGTAGCTCACTTTTCATTATATTAGACAACACAAGATATTTTTAATAGGAGTTTAGCAATTAATTAAGGAGATTTTCTTGACAGACACATATATATCATCTCATCTAGATTGGAGTGTCGATTTCTTAGTTAGTGAGGTAGATCTACATATACTCCTAAATTCCCACCTTGGTGTTGTACATTATGGTATAGGAATATGGATTTGACGAGCTAAACTACACGAACACCAAAATTTGCTAGCGTAAGTTTTGGTCAACATTCGGCTTCAGCGTGATATTAGTTAATGTTGACATGAAAAGCAAACTATAGTTAAAAAGGGCAGATTAAGCATGCCAAATTGATTTCGTCTATCCATACAAGAACCAGAAAAAAATCGTAATGTCGAAAAAAATTGTGTTGTAGGTTTTGTCAGAAACCAAACATTACCCTTTTTCAGGTGGCAAATGCAAATACATTTAATTTAATTTAATTCGTAGCTTTGTTTACAATAAAAAAAAGTTGAAAGCAAAGAGATTATACAAAAGATGACGTGAATGGCATCAACAAAATTACTAGGTAGTCTAGGTAGCTGCTGTTGATAATTAGACATGCTACAAAGCCACGCAGGAACAAAACGTGATCAAATGTTCGCACTTTCTGTTGCGAGTGCAACACACCAACCTTCTCCTCGTTATCTCCCACGAGAAAATGGCATTAGCTCCATTTTCCCATTAGTCAAGAAGGGAATTTCAAGTTATAGGACGACATCACGGGAATTGCTTGATAGTCAATTAGGCATATATCATCTCATCTAGTTTGGACTCTCCATACGAGCTAGTGAGGTATAGGCACGTAGATATATAGACACCTCGGTGGCTCGGTGCTACGGAGTACATTATGATGTGCAGTGACGCGGATTTGACGCACTAAGGATGACTCCAACGGGCTGACGCATCGAGTCCGCGCGCGTCCGTCCCTGTCCGCTGGAGCAAAAAACAAGGCCCAACGGGACGACGCAAACGGATCGCGGTCCGTTTTTCTGTCCGCCGTGACGCATTCCTGACCCAAATTTGGGTCAGGAATGCGTCGGCCACGGACGCGGCGGACCGCTTTTGTGTCCTCCTCCAGTCCGCTCTCTCGGCAAAATTCACACCGGTCTCTCCTCTCCCAAAACCCCAGTCCACACTCCAGCCCTAGCCATGGCCGACGCTGCCTCCGCCGCCGCCGCGGCCGCCGCCGCCGCGGCCGCCGCCGCTGAGCTTGGACCAGACGCCGTCGGCACCGCCACTGGACCTGCGCCCCAAGCTAAAAAAGAAAGTAAAGAAGGAACTCACGCAAGAGCAGAGTGCCGCAGAGACCAAGAAGCGGGGCGCCCGGAGGAAGAGGTTGAAGTAGGACCAGCTCGACGCCGCCAAGAAGGCCGCCGCCGAGCAGCAGGGCGAGGCGAACGAATCTGACCTCGTGTCCAGGGCCACCACCGCTGCCCTCCTCCTAATTGGGATTACCCCGACCGCGGCCGCGGTCGGGGTCGCGACTGCGGCGGCCAGCTCCAACGCCTCGGCGGCCCGACCGCCAAGGTCGAGATCTTCCGCGAAGGCACCATCGCCTGCGTACGGGTACCTCCCTGGAACCATGCCGCCGCAGGTTTCCCCTACCTCAGCCGAATCAACGGTCGAGGTACCTACCCTTGATCTCAACGGGCCCGCTACACCTTTGGCCGCACACTCGCCCGCGGCGCAGACTGCGGCAGCGCGTGCAGCTGCCCCGGCAGTGGTCGCCGCCTAGGCCGCCCGTAACCTGTTCGGCGATTTGCCCAGGCCGTCGCTGGGTGACCCTAGGTACTATGAGGAGGAGGAGGACGGCTACGACGGGGAGGACGTCCTCCAGGACATGGTCAGGGACAACACTCAGTACGCCAACGACGACTACAATGGCGGAGAAGATGAAGTTCCGCCGACCGGCCCCGATGTGATCGACATCGATGTTGAGCCGGTTTTCCTAGACGAGCTCGACACCCAATCCCTGGCCATGAAGAGGAAGATCATCCAAAGGGGCGCCTCATTCACGTCCGAGGAAGACGTGCTCATTTGCGAGTCCTGGATCGAGGTTGGAACCAACCAAATTCTCGGGGCCGAGCAAAGAGGGTCGGCATATTGGGGCCGGTTCACCAAGCGCTACAATGAATGCAGAATCCTTCCGTCCCATAACATTCAAACGCTGCGGACCGAGACATCTATCTCCAAGAGGTGGCTCCACATACAAGAGGAGATGAGCAAGTTTTGCGGCTCCGTTAAAAACGTTGAAGCCTAGCCGCAAAGTGGCTATGGAGTGAAGGAATTGGTAATTCCTCTTTCCCTTCTTATGCATTTCCGTTGCAATGATTTTGGTTGCTATAACCTTGTATGCACAGGTGTTGCAAGCTTTGGAAACCTTCCAGGCTCAATATAAGAAGACCTTCAACTTGACCCATTGCTACCGGGCACTCAAGGACCAGCAGAAGTGGAAGGACCTCTACGCCTCCCTCAAGCAAGGTGGACAGCCAGTTGATAAGGAAGATGCCACAACGGAGAAGGAGGGGAGGCCAAGGGGAAGGACAACTCGAAGGCCGAGTTGAAACGCGATGCAACAACCTTTGCGTTGCAAGAGACATTGAACGGGTTCCTATCCCAAAAGGACAAGACATGTGACAAGGAGGAGAGGAGAGAAAAGGAACGCCTAGAGAGATAGGCGTCTTTCAAGCTCTTCTTCGAATTGCAAAAGAAGAGGCTCGATATAAAAGAGGAAAATGCTCGGACTAGAGCACGGGAAGCCGAGGCTAGGGCCAAGGAGGTCGAGGTAAGAGCAAGGGAGGTCGACCTGAAGGCCAAGTACCTTGATCTCGCCTTACGCGCCGAGGAGGCCAGGATCATGGACATGGATATCTCGGCCTTCACCCCTAAGAAGAAGACCTACTACCTCAAGAAGAAAAGGTACTACATGGACCAAGATTGATCAAATCTCGGTTCTTCTATTTATTATGTTGCATGCCGATGTTGAACTATGGCCGATGGCCGGGATTTGTAATATTTTGGGTATGTACCCAGACATGGCCTGTGTGAGGCCGGGATTATGTTTTATACTTGTTTTGTTGCAATGTGATCAAAAACCATGGCCGAAAATGATAAAAATGATCAAAAAGCCTGGTCGGGCGGACTCAATGTGTTGGCCCGTTGGGCGCAGTGGCCGAAAAGGGGTGGATCTAGGCCGGACGCGTCCTGTTGCCGACGCAAACGGACCAAACGCGGAGCAAACGCGCGTCCGTTTGCGTCGGCCCGTTGGAGTCATCCTAACAATGACAATCATGTCGATCTTGATGCGTTTGGTGGAGTTGATCTAGGGCCCGGAAGGGGCCACGATATGCTGTGATAGTTTACATACTGACGCTTCTGGCACAGTACACAGGGGCTCGGAGACTATTTAGGTACGGTTCAGTTGAGCAGACGCAGATCGATAACATGCCCCTCTCTCGTGGGGGGACACTCCTAGCTAGCAAGCAAGTAGTGTTGAGATTCATGGCTAATCAACATCAGATTTCTCCCGCGCGCACATGCATCACTGCACACCAAGACGGAGTACACAACAAGGTTCCATATATATGCAGATCACATCGATCATCGATCACTAGTAGAAAAGAGGCAATAGAGCAGGACCTTTAGTCACGGTTCCTTTCCGAACCGCGACTAGAGGGCTCCGGCTCCGACATCTCCAACGGCTAGGACAGGTGCCCGGTTGGTGCCGCGACTAAAGGTCCTCCGCCTGCGGCTTTAGCGGCCGGGGGCCGCGCGGGGCCCGCGCGAGGACCTTTAGTCGCGGTTCGTGGCTGGAACCGCGACTAAAGGTGACACTTTAGTCGCGGTTCGTGGCTGGAACCGGGACTGCAGGTCCTTCAACTATATCTTCCACCCCGAGCCAGCCATGGCCATTTTGAGCTCGAGTTTCATCTCCATTTTCTCTCCACCGAGCTCGATTTCTTCCACGATTTTTTGCCCCATTTGTTAAGATTGACGGCGGTGCATCTATCCAAGGGTTAGCAACTGCAAACTCTCTCTTCCGGCGCCCGTTTCGTTAGCTCATTTTGCTTATTTAGCTCAATTTTGTTTATTCAGTTTGAGCTTAAACTAAATTATGTTTTTGTATTTCAGTGTCACAACATTCACGTCCTCACCGTCGTCGATAGACCGCGCCGTCTTGTCACCGACACCACCTAGGTGAGCCTTCTTTTTTATTTTAAAAAAAATCTTTGTTGTATGATTTTGTTCCATAATTATTTGTTTTTTTTTGTATAAGTTGTATAATTGTTTTTTATATATATAGTGCCATGGTTTTCACAAATACCCCCACAGGCTCTCGTCCGTTCTATTATTCGGATGTGGTATGACTGTTAATAACTATATTTGTTTCGTTTCGTGTTTATGACAATCATGCCGACCAACTTTGACATAAATATATATTTGTCTAGGAGGTAGTTGAACCGGAAATTCCAATGGACCCTATTGTTGAATTTTTTGTGAAAGAAAACGATGATTTGAAAGCTAAATTAAAAATAAGTGAAGATCTCCGCCAAGAAGAGAAGAGGAAATTGGAGGTCAAGCTTGCCAACATCATCGATGAACACCAGTTCAAGCTTGCCGACGTCGTCGATACTTACGAGATCAAGTTGGATGGGATGCGCTCGAAGCTTGCCGACGTCGTTGATGCTTACGAGATCAAGTTGGATGCGATGCGCTTGAAGCTTAAAAAAATTAGAAGTTATGCCATTAGTCAAGAGGCTTGGTATCATTATGCTGTTGGTTCAATAATGACCTTAGTTGCGATTATGTTCGCATTTGTTGTTGGATTTAAATTCTTTAGATAGTTCTATGTTAGTTTAAATTAATGAATATTTAATGCTACAATGTATTACATTTGTCGCCACTCTACTTTGCTTGAAGAACTTGTAAGAATTATTATGGTCACTTATCTATTCATTACTGCCATGCATAATGCAGATGAGACGTCAATGGATGTACGGTGCCCGAGTTTCTGACGATTTCCTTAAGGGCATGCATGAATTTCTCACTGTGGCCGAGATAAGCAAGCGAAAAAATGGTTTTATGTGTTGTCCATGCAGTCTCTGTAAGAATAAGAAGGATTACCCTTCCTCAGCCAAGCTTCACCAACACCTGTTGCAAAATGGTTTCATGCGTGGTTATTATTGTTGGACCAAGCACGGAGAAACAGGGGTTATAATGGAAGAGAATGAAGAAGAAGAGGATAATGACAACTATCCTATGTTCGATGAACACGGTGGTACTTCAATGGGGGAAGACGAAGTTGAAGAGGATGAAAAAAAAGATGAGCCTGACGATGATCTTCGTCAGGCCATTCATGATGCACAAATGGACTGTGGAAGTGAAAACGAGAGGTTGAAGTTGGAGCGCATGTTAGCCGATCATACCAAATTGTTGTACCCAACTTGTACAGATGGCCAGAAAAAGCTCGGTACCATACAGGAAATGCTACAATGGAAGGCAGAGAGTGGTACTACCGGCAAGCACTTTGAAAGTTTGTTGAAAATAATTAAGAAGATGCTTCCAAATGAAAACGAATTGCCCTCTAGTACGTACGAAGCAAAGAAGGTTGTCTGCCCTCTAGGATTAGAGGTGCAGAAGATACATGCATGCATTAATGACTGCATCCTCTACCGCGGCAAGCACGAAAATTTAAATGCTTGTCCTGTATGCGGTGCATTGCGGTTTAAGATTGGGCGAGATGACCCAGGTGAAGTTGAGGGCGAGCAAGGTTGTCCAAGGAAGAGGATTCCTGCCAAGGTGATGTGGTATGCTCCTATAATACCACGTCTGAAACGTTTGTTCCAAAACAAAGAGCATGCCAAGTTGTTGCGCTGGCACAAAGAAGAACGTAAAAAAGACCTGATGATGAGACACCCCGCTGATGGGTCCCAGTGGAGAAAAATCGACAGAGAGTTCCCGAAATTTTCGGATGACGCTAGGAACTTAAGATTTGGTCTAAGTACAGATGGATTTAATCCATTTGGAGAGCAGAGCTCCAGTCATAGCACTTGGCCTGTGACTCTATGTATATATAACCTTCCTCCCTGGTTGTGCATGAAGCGGAAGTTCATTATGATGCCAGTGCTCATCCAAGGCCCGAAGCAACCTGGCAATGACATTGACGTGTATCTGAGGCCATTGGTGGAAGAACTTTTACAGTTGTGGACTGATGAAGGTGTGCGTGTGTGGGATGAGCACGGACAAACGGAATTTGACCTACGAGCGCTCTTGTTTGTAACCATCAATGATTGGCCTGCTCTTAGTAACATTTCAGGACAGTCAAACAAGGGATACAATGCATGTACGCATTGTTTAGGTGAGACTCAAGGTAAACATATAGGTAACAAGATTGTGTACCTGGGCCATCGTCGATGGTTTGTACCGAGGCATCCAGTAAGAAAGGAAGGCCAACATTACAAAGGTGAGGAAGATATTCGGCGGAAGCCTACTCGACCTTCTAGTTCTGTTATACATGATATGGTCAAGGATTTAAAAGTAATATTTGGGAAGGGTGCTGGAGCACTATCTGTTCCGAATGACGCTCAGAACCACGTTCCCATGTGGAAGAAGAAATCTATATTTTGGGAGCTGCCCTATTGGATAATGCTAGAGGTTCACTCTGCAATCGACGTGATGCACGTGACAAAAAATATTTGCTTGAACCTGCTTAACTTGTTGGGCGTGTATGGAAAGTCAAAACATACACCGGAAGCAAGACAGGCCCATCGACGTATGCATTCACGAGACGACGATCATTCTGATAATCATCAAGGTCCTGCGAGCTACGCTCTTACGAAAGATGAGAAGAAAATATTTTTTGAATGTCTTCGCAGTATGAAGGTTCCATCTGGCTTCTCGTCGAATATAAAGGGAATAATAAACATGGCAGAGCAAAAATTCCAGAACCTGAAGTCTCATGACTGTCACGTGATTATGACACAATTACTTCCGGTTGCATTGAGGGGACTTCTACCAGAAAATGTTCGAGTACCCATTGTGAAGCTATGTGCATTCCTGAATGCAATTTCTCAGAAGGTTATCAATCCACTTACTCTAAAAGATATAGAGAATGATGTGGTCCAATGTCTTGTCAGCTTCGAGTTGGTGTTCCCACCAACCTTCTCGGTCCTGTATTTCTACACAACATGTTCCCCTTTGAGAGGTTTATGGGAGTCTTAAAGAAATACGTTCATAACCGTGCTAGGCCAGAAGGAAGCATCTCCAAGGGTTATGGAACTGAGGAGGTCATTGAGTTTTGTGTTGACTTTATTCCTGATCTTAAGCCGATTGGTGTTCCTCAATCGCGTCATGAGGGGAGACTGCGTGGAAAAGGCACGCTAGGAAAGAAAGCAATCATATGTGAAGACGTGGATTCTTTCACTCGAGCACACTACACAGTTCTGCATAATTCCATCTTGGTGGCTCCGTATATCGAGCAACACAAGAATTATTTACGCTCCCAATACCCAGAAGATGAGATTGATGGAGTACACTTCAAGACTTTTGGCGGTTGGTTACAGAAACTTCTGATGAATGTCACCACAAATGAACTACAGCTATACTATTTGGCCAAGTCACCATCTTCGACTATATTGACTTTTCAAGGGTACGAGATAAATGGAAATACATTTTACACGGCCGATCAAGATAAAAAGAGCACCAACCAAAACAGTGGTGTTTGCTTTGATGCAATAGATGGCTGTAGTGGGGAAAAGGTAACATATTATGGTTACATAGAGGAGATATGGGAACTGGACTATGGACCTTCATTTAAGATTCCTTTGTTCAAGTGCAAATGGTTCAACCTAGATGGCGGTGTAGCCGTAGACACACGGTACGGAATGACTACAGTGGATTTCAAGAATCTTCATTACGAGAACGAACCATTCATTCTAGCCAGTGAAGTGGCTCAGGTTTTCTATGTGAAGGACATGTCTACCCTACCAAAAAAAAAAAAAAAGATAAGCAAGCGAATACATCATACGATGAGCCAAAGCGCCACATAGTTCTTTCAGGTAAAAGAAACATCGTGGGAGTGGAGGACCACACAGACATGTCAGAAGATTACAATAAGTTTCATGAAATTCCGCCCTTCGAAGTGAAAATTGACCAACCATCACGTTAAATGAAGAAGTTTGTCCATGGCTACGGTGAAATAAGAAGAAAGGGACACACACGAAGAACAAGTGAACACTAGCTAGGTAGGGATGTTGTTGGTGATGTGTAATAATTAATATGTATTAAACCTTTTATGTAACCGTGCGACATTTCTGTGCCGTGGTCCTTTTTTCTATTTGTTTTTCTTCTTTACTTTTATTGTGGACTGTTTATTGGTATTAGTTAAGAGTGTGTTCGTAAGTTGTGTGAACCAAGATACAACTCCGATGTGCGATCAACCGTCTTATGCGGAGACGATTTAACATAGAACTAGAGATCTACGTTACAACTTCACTAGTTCTAAATACTGGATAGAACAAATTAAGGTACAACTTGAAATTACGATACAACACAAGTAAAACAAGGACTCTGCCTCCTTGCCTTTGCCCTTGGACGAAGCTTCAGCCTCCTTTGCCCTTGGACGAAGATTCTGCCTCCTTGCCTTTCCCCTTGGACGAAGCTTCAGCCTTCTTGCTCAGTGCTTCAACCCTCCTTTCCTTTGACGACGGCATGAAATCGTCGTCATCATCGCTGTCAACTACCCAGAGACAGGAACGACCGTACGAAACACGGTCAGCTTCAGTTCGGTAGAACGGACTATTCGTAACTTTCCTGTCAAACTTATCTGCAAGCCTGAGCATTTCTGCACGAATTTGGAGCGGGTCCTATACGGAAACCCATCGCGGCATAGCTTCGCCCCGAGCAAAGCGAGATGACTCTCAGTGTGCAAAATTTCTTCAATTGAACTACCCTACCATCTACCTTCAAATTGCTCGAAAGCCCGGCGAGATGCTCGGATGCGGAAATGTGAAACCCGGACACACACTTCTCGCAAGGACCAAAACACACCATGCTTGCGCTCAAGTGAGTACCATGCCTACCTTTGACTGGGTTTTATAGAACTACGGTGCCGGCATTTGGCGGGAAACGGTGGCGGGAACGATAGCGGGAAATATTTGGGCGGGAAACGTTGGCGGGAAACGGTGGCGGGAGGACACGAGTCGTGACCGCAAAGCCCGCCTTTAGTCCCGAAAGGTCCAAATTCTGGTTGTTCGCGCATGGCGCAACGTTGGACGAGGAAACAGGGTATATTGTCCCGAAGGTTGAAAAATTCAAGAAAAAAGTAGAAGAAATCGTCCCGAAGATTGAAAAGGTAATAGAGGAAGTTAAACGGGGTGTGTGGAAACCCTATAGAGAGGACGACGAGCTGACACGGGCCCTAGGGAATCCTGAACACTGGGGACGTTTACGAGGCATGCCCGGCGGTGTCACCATTAAGAAAGCGTATCCGCAACAAGCTGACACTTATAGAAGCCGTGCAAGAAAGAAGAAGAAGGGTGAAGAGCGGCTAACGGAATTGGAACTCAAGGTGCAGCAACTCATGGAGTCAATTAATAGTCAGACAGGGCCGTCTCAGCAGCAGCAACTCATGGATGCTCGATCTCAGTTTAGAAGCAGCGTGGGTTCCACGCAAATAGATGTCGATGCTCACTACCCCATGGATGATGTCACGGAGAAGACACCATGTGAGCTACATGCACCTGTGGTTAACATATCCACGAAGGTGGCGGACGGCTATGCTTTACCGAGTGACGCCGGAGCAAGCTACCATAATGGTGACATTGCTCCTGGCTATGCTGTTGTCGGGGTGGATGAAATTGCGCCGGGATTTGAATCATTGGCTCTTGAGATTTCTGGAGGTGACGGTGAGGAGACATTGTACGATGTCAACGGTGGTTTCGTCCAGTGGAACAAGAAATACATCAAGTTCTCAAAGCCACCGACACAGCAAAGCCCATCCTGCCCGGGTATCGATGAGACACATCCATCTCTGGCACCGCGTGACAGGGACCCCCACCGGAAATTGATGTAGAGGACCATCTCAGTCAGCAGTCCATCTCCATCTCCGCCGCCGCGTGAGGAAGTGTCCGTAGCGCTTCTCCGGAGAAAGCGCGCGTCTTCCCCGGTCAGGAGGCGAACTAAAAGGGCCACATCGCCTGATCCGAGGTTACCTTGGCAGAAGACTCATGAGCAAAACGAAGCAGCCGTGGCGGAGTATAATAAAGCATTGTTCGCACCGAAAGTGCCGCCGCCAAATTTTACCGCCGGCTATACTGCACAGGCTTGTAATCGAGTCATCGACAACTTATATGTCCCTCCAGAGAAGCCGCCATCTGACTATGACCGTTTGATGATCCCGAAGAGCAAGTCTTGATGCCTGCACACGGGATTTAGGTTGAGACTCCAAGTGCAGAGTGTATAGTATAGTGGAAGACAGTTTTCCCGACGAGGGGTGACTCGAGGGTTTAATATCGAACTCTCGGGGAATCTGAAGTGGTAGAGATTTATCTTCTTATCCTTCTTTTGGTTACCTACAAAACAAGGTTAGATGTTTTGGTCCTCAACCTCACCTGTGGTTGTCAAGCACAAGGTGTAAGAATGATATCAGGATAGTTATGCAATGCAAACAGGAAATAAATATGCAATGATGGTGGATGCAATGGTAAATGATATTTTGGGTTTTTAAATGATGTATGCAAGATGAAAAGTATTTTTGTATTTTCGGATTTAATGATGGCTGCAAATAGAAAGTGGTATATGGTGTTGGAAAGGTGTTTCTTATGATTAAAAATGGACTGGGGTTCATGGTTTCACAAATGCGCTCTGTCTTTATAAAGTGGTAGACAATGGAACACACAAAGTTAACATATGAGATTGCAACACAGGGTTTGATAACAAGTTACTTAGATATATGGGCATCACGTCCTAATAGAGATCTTTTGGTTATTAACCTCTCTTATACTCCACCAAGATGCGAACTAAATCATAACACCTCAGTAATTAAGATAACTCAGAGTATAGCAAATAAGTATCATGACATGAACTGAAAATAAGAACATGCTAGATCTAGTCATGGAGTAGTGGCAATGGTCACACCCACATCCCCGGTAGCATGGTATTTTAGTTTATCCCTAGTGAGGTAACAAAGTAAGGTTAAGATACCAAAGTGGATCGCAGAACTTTCTCTCACGTTCACTGCACTAGCCACCCCCGTTACTCCAACTAATGCACACGTTCCCCCTCACAAGCTCATAAACATGCTTGATCAAACAAGTAGACAAGAACAGGGTACATAATATGCATCTATACTCATAACTGAAACAAACATTGCAATCTCAAACATATATTAACTCATAAAGATCCACCACAAAGGTATTACAACGGTGACCGTAATCATGTTCAGCAGCTCATACGGTGCTAATTAGTGAAGCTCAAGAGAGGAGAGATACATAAGTTACTTCCACAAACCCAGAGTCCAGAGGTGGACTACTCCCTCTTCATCATGGAGACGGTGGAGAAGTCGATGGAGAAGGTGGAGACCACGCCGGCAGCGCCCCGCCGGAGTTTTCCCCCTCCAATCTGCAGCTCCTGATCTCGTTTCGGTGTTTCTGTGTTTGTGCGGCGCTCCTTCCAGAGAACGTCGGGGGACCTTTTTTATAGGCGTTTTTAGGTCAAGACGAATGTCGGTGGAGAAGATCGACGGCAACGGAGCCACGAGGCCCAAACGGGTGGGTCCCACGCGGCACAGTACCTGGCCGCGTGGGCCACCCGTTTGGCCCTCGGGCCTCCGTTTGCTTGCTTCCTTCGTAGTCTTCTTCCTTCCAAATATTGACGCCCGTAAATTTCCAGGTGATTTCGTTGACGTTTGGGTCCCTGAAACATTAAAATAAAAACGGGTTTTTGCCTGTGCAGGGTTAATTCCAAAAAATAGGAAATATGAAGTATTCCCAAAATCATGATAAAACATTGATATAACCCTTATATGATGCAAATATGATTGGAATATAAGCAATTAAAGTGCAAAGTTCATGTATGCATTTTACATGCATCAACATCCCCAAGCTTAATCCATGCTCGTCCTCGAGTATGAAGATGATAAAACTAACATGGACTTTGCAATTTAATACTTAACAATGATATCAAAGATGATTACTATTGCTACATATAGTCAAATGATTCATTCTTCAAAGGAGTAGCAATATGCAAATAGTTTATGAAGTGATATCAAGTATTCAAGACAAGGATGTTCATTGATAGTTCACAAAGTGTAACATGGTAGCAAGTAATATGGAACACATGTATGCATAATGATAAGTAGAACATCCTACAATGGTCATAGAGTGTAGATGAAAATCTGAATATGATAGGTGTACACTTTGGAAAGATGTATATGTGAGTAGAGGTAAAGCATGCATAAGTTTCATCCAACTTCCAAACTCTTCTACTTAAGTTAATGATTGCAATAAGGTATTCATTGGTGTCAAGCTCTCATTGCCCCTATCATAGCATCTTGAATGATTAAGGTTAAAGTGAAAGCAAATATGAGTAGTGTGCTTGATAAAGAAGGTTGAATGTCTCATGCCCCTTGAATACAAGTACTACACCATGTTACTCAACTTGGGAAACAAAGCAAGTTCAATTAAATATCATTGTAAGTAATAATAGTATCATCAAGAGCGTCAACTGGGGTACCTCTTGTCCCAAGATATGGAACAAGCCCATATCAAAATGACAAGACAAACAAACAAAATGAACAATCTCAACACCCTTTTTATTTACCATTTGGAATAGTTTTTTATTGCAAGGTGTATCACAGAAGGTTCACCATAGTATGTAAGTAAATTTCCACCATGAATGATGCATGGCTTAGATTAGCGGCCCAGGCGTCTCTCTAACCATTTATACAAACTCATTTAAACTCACTCATTTCCACTATTTCAACATGATAAGCATCCATAGACAAAAGCACATGATATCAACTAAATGAGATGAAGAGCGTTGAAAGCTTGCATGTGACAGCACATATGGGCTAACTTCCAACCCAAAACATTCATCAAGCCACAAACATCATAATCTTAATCACAATGGGTCAAGTTTTTTTATGCAAATAAAAGAACATTGTGCATCAAGTTCGTGAGAGCTATATAACCAATTTTTCCATTGCAATCAATAACATAAACATTTTCATTCAGAGGTAAGATAACACAAAACATGTTAAACATACTCGGAATAGCATAAAGCCAATAGGTAGATATGGTGGACTCACTGGAATAACTTTGGTTGAAGGTGTTGGAAACAAGTTTTTGCTTGTTGGAGTTTTTGGGCTAGCAAAAGGGAGAAAGTTGACCATCTAGATGCATGCATGAGTGTCCATAGAACTAACTAATCCATGTTAAACCAAGTAAAATAACAATCAGCACCAAAACATGAATAAGTGATAGCTCTACAAAAAGAATTTGCAAACTATTACTCATAAACAAGCTCATGAATCATGCAACTATATGTATCATTAAAAATCAAGTCAAACATCCCTTTTCCCAATCTTATAAAAGCATCCAACATATTTCAACCCATATTTCCAGTAGCTCTCTCATATATAATTGATAGTGTGGTGGTCTCTCAAGACTCAAACAAAAACAAAAAACGACGCTCCAAGTTTATGCGATAAAGTGTTTCGATCGAAAAACAGAAGTTGGACGTGTGCAAACCGAGAGTGTGTAGGTCCAGGGGTTGTCTTCACATCCCCAAGCTTATGGTCTTCACCATCCTTGGATAGCTCTTGGTGCATCTCCTCCAATCCCTGTGAAAAAACTTCAAAACACCGTTTCTCCCATCTCTTTTCTGTGGGGTGCATTAATAGTGATAAACAAATAGGTTCCTTGCTGCATATAATCCTTGAACAAAAATTCATATGAATGTCCAGAAAGTATAATGTTGTATGCCTACTCATAAACTCAATTGGATCAAAAAGATTCAACTTAAAAGCTCAAAGCATGCATCAAACAAAATGGGACAGAATCTGTCCAGAAAAACAGCAGCAGCAAAACGTATTTTTCTACCCTACCAAACTTTCTCGAAAAATTCCGAAAAATTCATGCATACAGAGGATGAAAAGTTGCAACTACAGTTCAAATATGAGCTCATTCGGAGTTACAGAATAAGAATTAAAAATCATACCGTGCACTGATTCGTGCAGGAATAAAATCTCCGAACTATAAGCAACTTTTTCAAACCAAAAAGGGTAAAACTTGGCACTTTATTAAAAACTCCAGAACCTAACTAGACACAAATCTCTTGTTACAGCAAGAGGACACAAAGAAAAATCACACATAAAAATAACCGGGTTGCCTCCCGCAAAGCGCTTTCTTTATAGCCATATAGCTAGGCTTCTTACTTGTTGTTTATTGTGGACGAAGCTCATGAGGGAGCTTGAACTTTGGTGGTTCCCTCTTCCTTGGAAAGTGTTCCATGCACTTCTTGTGTGGAAACTGAAACTTTACATTCCCTTCCTTTGAATCAATGATAGCACCTGTGGTACGAAGAAAAGGTCTTCCAAGAATAATAGGACTAGAGGTTTTATTCCCCATATCCATGATTAGAAAATCCACAGGCACAAAAGTCATATGTAACTCTACCATAACATCACTTACTTTTCCCAAAGCATGTTTAATAGAGTCATCAGCAAGTGCTAGTTCAATAGAGCATTTTTCAAGATTTTTCAATTCAAGCACTTCATATAGTTCTTTAGATAAAACAGAGACACTAGATCCTAGATCAAGTATGGCATGGTGTGTCTCTTTTCCAATAGTTACTAGTACCTTAGGTATCCACATATCCCCAAGCTTAGGTGGTATCATAGCCTCTTGGTTGTACCTAGCAATCTTTTCTTTCAAGACATGATTAGCAATATAAGAACCAAAACCTGCTTGGTTAGTGTTGATGGAAGGATCACTTGCAAATTTTTGTAAGATAGATATTAATTCATGCAAGCTACAATTTTCTAAGTCAAGCAAAGGATCCTTGACTTCATTAAGCATTTTAACTTCCTCAACTTCAACCTCTTTCATTACCCCAATAGATTCTTTAGCAACTCTCTCTTGCTCATGAATGTGTTCCCAAGACTTATTGATAACCTCTTGGCAATATTTTATTGTTTCCTCATGTTTTTGGGCTGTAATGATGCTCTTTAATGATGAGACTTCCTTAGTAAGCTGATCTACCCTTTCAAACAAAGCATCTTGTTTTTCAAACTTAGAGATAAATTCCTTATTAAGCTCTTTTTGGGTAGATATAAAAGATCTAATGGTGTTTTCCAAGTCACTAGAAACATTACCACTAGAAGCATATTTATTTGGCACATATGGGGGTTTATTATAAGAGTTATAATTGTTGTTACCATACCCATTATTACCATAGTTCCTAATGAAGTTGACATCAATATTTTCAGAATTGTTTCCAACTAGTTCTTGCAAAGGAACATTTTCAACACTAGGTTTATTAAGCAAAGCAAGAATAGTATCCATTTTAGATGACAAATCATTAGTTTCTTCAATAGAGTTCACTTTCTTAGAAGGATTAGGTGCCCTATCAGTATGCCATTGACTATAGTTTTGTAAAATGCTTTCCAATTATTTTTAGCTTCTACTATAGTCTTACTCATAAAAGCACCTCCAGCAGCAGAATCAAGTATGTTTCTAGACATGTAGTTTAAACCATTGTAGAAAGAGTGTAATATGGTCCATTCATTAACTCCATGTGAGGGACAAGTTCTAAGCATAAGTTTTATCCTATCCCAAGCCATAGCAACATGTTCATTTTCATTTTGCCTAAAAGAAAGGATGTTGTTTCTATTTTGCAAAATTTTAACAGGGGGATAATATTTCTTAATGAAAGCTTCTTTTAGATCATCCCAAGAATTAATACTACCAGATGGCAAGGAATGCAACCACTCTTTAGCTTTTCCTCTAAGTGAAAAAGGAAATAACTTCAGTTTTAGGATATCACTTTCCACATTTTTAAACTTTTGCATGTCACATATTTCAACAAAGTCATGAAGATGCATAGAGGCATCCTCCATAGCACTACCACCAAATTGTTCCCTAGTTATCAAGTTCAACAAACTAGGACTTACTTCATAACTCTCAGCATTTATCTTAGGTGTGGCAATAGCTCTCGTGATAAATTGATCATTAGGAGTGTTTGTGTAGTCACACACTTAGTTCTTTCTCCCATTTTAGCAAGTTTTTTTTGGTATTTTTAATTTTTTATGCAAAACTGAAATAAATATGATATGATATGCAATGACACTAACAAAACAAATAAATTGCTTTGTAAGTAAAGATGGATAAGATGGTGCTCACGTAGGTGCAACCTCCCCAAGCTTAGGTGTTAGCACAAGTTGGTGACGTTGACTTTGTTGTGAGATGAATGCGATGATGCACACCCTTGGATAAATCTCTCAGCTACGATTCCCCGGCAACGGCGCCAGAAAACGTCTTGATGATCCCGAAGAGCAAGTCTTGATGCCTGCAACGGGATTAGGTTGAGACTCCAAGTGCAGAGTGTATAGTAAGTGGAAGACAGTTTTCCCCACGAGGGGTGACTCGAGGGTTTAATATCGAACTCTCGGGGAATCTGAAGTGGTAGATTTATCTTCTTATCCTTCTTTTGGTTACCTACAAAACAAGGTTAGATGTTTTGGTCCTCAACCTCACCTGTGGTTGTCAAGCACAAGGTGTAAGAATGATATCAGGATAGTTATGCAATGCAAACAAGAAATAAATATGCAATGATGGTGGATGCAATGTAAATGATATTTTTGGGTTTTTGAATGATGTATGCAAGATGAAAAGTATTTTTGTATTTTCGGATTTAATGATGGCTGAAAATAGAAAAGTGGTATATGGTGTTGGAAAGGTGTTTCTTATGATTAAAAATGGACTGGGGTTCATGGTTTCACAAATGCACTCTCTCTTTATAAAGTGGTAGACAATGGAACACACAAAGTTAACATATGAGATTGCAACACAGGGTTTGATAACAAGTTACTTAGATATATGGGCATCACGTCCTAACATAGAGATCTTTTGGTTATTAACCTCTCTACTCCACCAAGATGCGAACTAAATCATAACACCTCAGTAATTAAGATAACTCAGAGTATAGCATTAAGTATCATGACATGAAGTGAAAATAAGAACATGCTAGATCTAGTCATGGAGTAGTGGCAATGGTCACGCCCACATCCCCGGTAGCATGGTATTTTAGTTTATCCCTAGTGAGGTAACAAAGTAAGGTAAAGATACCAAAGTGGATCGCAGAACTTTCTCTCACGTTCACTGCACTAGCCACCCCCCGTTACTCCAACTAATGCACACGTTCCCCCACACACGCTCTCATAAACATGCTTGATCAAAACAAGTAGACAAGAACGGGGTACATAATATGCATCTATACTCATAACTGAAACAAACATTGCAATCTCAAACATATATTAACTCATAAAGATCCACCACAAAGGTATTACAACGGTGACCGTAATCATGTTCAGCAGCTCATACGGTGCTAATTAGTGAAGCTCAAGAGAGGAGAGATACATAAGTTACTTCCACAAACCCATAGTCCAGAGGTGGACTACTCCCTCTTCATCATGGAGACGGTGGAGAAGTCGATGGAGAAGATGGAGACCACGCCGGCAGCGCCCCGCCGGAGTTTTCCCCCTCCAATCTGCAGCTCCTGATCTCCGTTTCGGTGTTTCTGTGTTTGTGCGGCGCTCCTTCCAGAGAACGTCGGGGGACCTTTTTTATAGGCGTTTTTAGGTCAAGACGATGTCGGTGGAGCGAAGATCGACGGCAACGGAGCCACGAGGCCAAACGGTGGGTCCCACGCGGCACAGTACCTGGCCGCGTGGGCCACCGTTTGGCCTCGGGCCTCCGTTTGCTTCTTCCTTTTTCGCCCACAGGTCTTCTTCCTTCCAAATATTGACGCCCGTAAATTTCAGGTGATTTCGTTGACGTTTGGGTCCCTGAAACATTAAAATAAGAAAACGGGTTTTCTGCCTGTGCAGGGTTAATTCCAAAAAATAGGAAATATGAATATTCCCAAAATCATGATAAAACATTGATATAACCCTTATATGATGCAAATATGATTGGAATATAAGCAATTAAAGTGCAAAGTTCATGTATGCATTTTACATGCATCAC
>CAMZMU010000020.1:90606927-90824342 GCA_947311845.1 Poa pratensis
GCCCGTTTGGCCCTCGGGTCTCCGTTTGCTTGCTTCCTTTTTTCGTAGTCCTTCTTCCTTCCAAATATTGACGCCCGTAAATTTCCAGGTGATTTCGTTGACGTTTGGGTCCCTGAAACATTAAAATACAAAACTAGTGTTTTCTGCCTGTGCAGGGTTAATTCCAAATAAATGGGAAAACTATGAATTATTCCCAAAATCATGATAAAATATTGATATAACCTTTATATGATGCAAATATGATTGGAATATAAGCAATTAAAGTGCAAAGTTCATGTATGCATTTTACATGCATCACCGTTATATTCATAAGTCATATGACGCGGTGACGGAGGTGGAGGCGCCGAAAAAAGGTGAACAAGACGCAGAGTCAGTCCCGCCGCCGGCGGCAAAAGATAAACAAGCAGCACCATCGGACCCGCCGCCGAAGGAAGCTACAAAAGCAGCACCATCGGTCCCACCGCCGCCGAAGATAGGTAAACAAGTTCCCCAGCTCGAGAACAACCCGTACGTTCTGTCCCCCCGCTAATTGTCCCGCCGCCGACGAACAAAGATAGTCGAGTTCCCCAGCGCGGAAAACAACTAGTACAATCTAACCCTAAAGCGCCGATGGTGTTTGACTTAGAGGAAATCCGTCGTCTTGCCGCCGAAGCGCAAGTTCCTATAGACGAATATGCTTCGAGATTGAACTTTGAGACTGCACCAACAGCTCCACCAGTAAGAGAATTTGTTATGGGGGAAGCTTTGGTGAAATGCAAGTTACCAACAAAAATGCGTGCTCTCCATTTTTGGTACTTGAAAGCCGCAAAGAAAGGGACAGCTTCTGTCGTTCTGAAATGTAGGAAAGACGATGAGCACTTCTTAGAAGACTACAACCACATTGTTCGGTTTAGCGAACTTTTTCAGCTATACAATCTGCGGGCACTCGACAAATCTATCATGAGTTCCTATTGCCTGTAAGTGATTTATTTAAATCTTTACCTAGTCTCGTTCATTGTTTGTAATTATTCTCACTTTAATCTTTTGTGTGCTATATTATGCAGATTGAAGATGCTCGAGCTCAAAAAGCTGAACCAGCATGACATTGGGTTCATTGACCCGGATAAATATAACGAAGCAACCATAATAGATCCCTTGTATAACAAGAACACACCGGATGATTTGCTAAGGGTGTTCAAGCGATACCGCGACAAAAGAACTATATATTGGCCTTACCACTTCGGGTAAGTTTTAGTGTCTTCTACACATTCTAATTTGCGCACCCGATGTTAAGTTTAACTGATGAGTTATGCATGACTGTGCGCAGCTACCACTGGATTCTTCTTGTCATTGAACATCGCAAAGGACTTATTCATTCACTTGACTCATTGAGGTATCATCCTGACAAATACAGGAGTTGTTTCGACTTAATAGCAAGGTACATTCATTTCTTACCGCCTCTGTCATTCATATCTTCATGTCAAGTCATTAACGAATAAATCATTTGTGAATGTTCTTTGTCGGGCAGCGTTTGGAAAAGGTTTGTCGAGGAAGATCCTGCAGGTGGGTGGCCCAAAAAGCTGGATTGGAAGTTGAACAAGGTAAGTACTGCTACCTACGTCCACACAACATTCTCATGCATACTTCATTATTATTGATTGAAATCTATTCTTGTATAGTCTTGTTTGGAGCAACCAAAGGGAACTGAGTTATGTGCATACTTCGTTTGCGAGTATGTACATGTACTAGTCACCGAGAAATGGAATATGAAAAGTGCAGAGTTGGCAAAAAAGCGCTGCAAGCTACCATTCGAGCACCGCTTCAAAGCAATTGGAGAGGAATTGGCGGGATTTTACTTTTCGGAGGCCTTATCGGAGAAAGGAGAGTACTACGATGCTGAAAGCATGAAAGCGTGTAAATAACTTGTTGTTTTGCTTCAACTCTATACTACGATAACTCTTGGCGCATCAACTCTTGACTACGATCTAAAAGTATTACTTAATATTGTATGTGTTATAAATATGTGCATCGACTTCATACGACACGGGAACGGTTACGACGTGGAAAACGTTACGGTAACCATCACCGTTACCGTAACGGTTACCGTAACCGTCACCGTCACCGTAACGGTTACCGGTTACCGTTACGGGAAGGGTTACTAGTGAAACCACGGTTACGACATGGGACACGGGAATCTATAACCAAACCCCGGCATATATAAACCCTAAACCCTGCAATTAAATATAAAAAAAACCCAAAAACCCTTCCCGGTTGGTGCTACCAACCGGGACTAAAGGTCTCAACACACCACGTCCCCATGTCCTCACGTGGAGGGACCTCTAGTCCCGGTTCGGAACCCGCCGCGACTAAAGGGGGGGGGGGGGGGCTTTAGTCCCGCCTGCTTAGTCGCGGTTGCCCAGCCGCGACTAAAGGGACTCTGTAACCGCGACTAGAGGTCCTTTTTCTACTAGTGGATGCCCTAGCTAGCTACTTAGTTCCATCCAAAGGGTAAGTACACGATGCGCAAGTTGCATAAAGGCAACTAACCAAGCAAAGCTACTAGTAGGGAGTAATTAAGTACGAGAGCTATTACTTAGCTAGAAGTAAACGAGAAGCGATGGGCACGCACATCCCATGCTCATGCATTGGCGCGTGCGTGTGCGAGAGCTATCGTCCCTGCATGCATGCCGATTGCTAAACCGTGATAATCCACTATATATGCTCGTGATAGTATACTTAACGAACATAAACAAAGCAACACTCCGGCTCAGTTCGATCGATCGATCAAGGTGATGATTCTACGACTAATTATTAAATATAGCACTGAAGGAAAAAGGAGAGGAGGAAGAGAGAGGAATTGCCGTGCATAGGATACCGTCCGGAGTTCCGGACAGCACGACGTGGGAGCATGCATCCCCCGCATGCCTTGGCACGTTCGGGCACTGCACGGCCGATCGATCGAGGAGAGACACCGAAACAAAACCCTAATTATACCAGTACGTACGGCACGAGACGAGAGATGGAGATCAAGATCGAGACAAGAGATGGAGTTTATCGTACGCGCCAGGTGAGGCGCATGCCCCGGCCGGACGGCCAGGTGCGTGCGGTGCGCGGCGCGCGGCGCCGATACGTTCGGATCCCCTGTCTCCATCCACCCCGGCACGCGCCACAGGCCAGATCGCCGTCCTCGACGACGGCTGGCCTGGACTGGCGAGCTTGGCTTTTACAACTAGAGGATGCATTCTGAAGCTGCTTAAGTTATGGCTTACAATCACGGCCGTCGATCGGTCTCCAAACTCGCAATCAACTGCTCCACGCACCATCGCAGTCAAGCTGTTCTGGTTGCGTTACCGAATCTGTTGCCAACAAGAGCACCACACGTACGCATGCGTGCGCACATCCAATCCTCACAGGAACCGACCGGGACCACTTGGCTGATGAGATGATCTCCCTGCTGCCATGAGAAGGAGATACAAAGTTAACCGACCAATGTATCAAATTTCCTACCGAGTGTTCACGGCTACTATGCAATATTAACATAAAAAGGTATACCTGTAGCCCATCCGACTAAGATTTAACTAAATCCTCCTAACTCATCATGTGCAACTCATTTGACAACACGAACCATGACGTAGATTCAACGTTCTGAATATTTCTTCTTAGTACCAGCTCAAGTGCAGCTGGAAAAATCTCAGTTGCAGCACATACACAGCTGCGGAAATCTCAACTGTAACTGAACTCCCAGGACAGGTCGAATCACGATACAATCTGATGCTTCAAGGGTCAACTGATTTTTAGTTGATTCTCAGTGAACTCAAATGTAGCAAAAACATAGTAAAAGCTGTATGAGAAGAAAAAAATAATGCGCCTCACCTTTATATAGTTGTACATATGGTAAATTGGTAATTATTAGTGTCCACTTTATTTTATTTTTACTATTTTTCATTATTTTCGTTTCCATTTCCAAACTTTTTTGTTTAAATAACTATTGAAATGGCATTACACTAACTCCAAAAATGTAATATGCACGAAAAAAAGTGATAGCTTGAGTAAAATTATGCGATCACTTACATAATATAGCACTCTTCGTCGAAAATATGAAGTCAAGACCCACCCCAGGCGCCACGCAAGAAAAATGTAGCACATATATGAAACACATGATTTTTTGTTTTATCTTTGTGGCTAGTGTAAAATGCAACAAAACAGGTCACAAATAAGCAGTTTTGGTGAACTAGTCGAAACAAGTCAAAAGAGAAAAGTTTATTTGACTTGGATGTTTCATTCAGAATCATCAATGTAAGTTTAAAAATTGATTTTGGAAGAATACAATCATCTATTTATTTTAGAAGTATCTAATTTCAACGACACAAAAATCATTGTAGAGTGTTAAGACGGACAATATAAAAATAGTGTATGCGTGCAACCGCAAGAAGATATAAATCGGAAATACATATTGTTTATTCAACAATGACAGATTAATACATTGCTGACAAAATATATATTTTTGTATTTCCTCAAGTACCAGGGACATCAACAATGTAGCTCACATAACAAACAAAATATACACTAATACATAATTATATTCTTATTTTAAACTTTTATAATTTTGATTTGATTCCTACACTATATAATAGTAATTTTATATAGTATAACATGTCATGGTAGTTGATTATGTTAGAATCAGAAGAAACAAATTCTATTGTAGATAGCTAAGACATTTGAAATTTTTATTCCCATAAGGATTCATAACTAGTACTTGATTTGTTTTATCAAAGATCCGGGTAAAGAAAAAAGAAGAGCTCCGGATTTTTCATTCTCTTGTAGCTTGATTCCTCTGAACCATCAGAATTTAATATGGCTATAATACTTGATAAATTTTCTATGGACGTTGATAAATGCAACAAAATGCATATCTATCTATACGAGACATATCAGGGCGGCTTGCATAATTTTTTCGAAAAAAAATTCATCAAAGAGTTGAGTAGATATGTGAAATGATTTTTTTGTGCTAGCCACCCTATCTCTACCATGGCTTCTCTCACCATGCCTACCCACTCATACTTGGTAACTCGTTTGCTTACTTGCTCGGTTCCTTAGTTTGCACAAGATACGAGGGACAATACCTAGTTTTATATGGCCACAACACCATCGAATTATTGCCAAGTGACACAATATAAGGCATATAACACTAAATGTGTTTTGCCTTCCTTTATATTTGTTTACTTTTGAAATATCTATCAAAATATCTAAATCTACACATTTACGACTTATGAATAAAGTCATTTTTTGCAACACTACCCCTCACGATATGTTTGTCTCATCAATCATCTCGATATTGATGTTCTTGGATCCCCTAGCTCTTCCATTTCACACTTTCTCATTTTATTTTTCAATGTAGTGGAGAGTGGTCACCCTGAAGCTAGAAAGTAAGTAAGTTAAGAAGGTGTGAAACCGCCGTACCTATAATTTGGTTTGTGTCAGAACCTAGAAAGAACTTCCATTCCTCCTTATTTATAACTTATTTTTTCGAAGATCAAACCAACAAACACAAATATAACATATGATTTCTTACCATTGAGATTAAAGAACATTTTTGTACTGCCACACAAATCACTTGTTTCATATTGATCCAAATGATTTTGTTAAACATTATTCTATTTGTGTTGTTCCACACACCCTAGAGGATGGCAGAAGACACTAAATTAAAATATAGAAAACACATTTGTTGCATAACCATCTTGAACGCAATAGATTAGAAATTATTGACATATGTATCAAAAACCTAAAAAAAAAAAAGGTCATTCCACACAACTTAGCAAATATGCATTCAGGAAATAAGTGTTTAAGAGATTATATCTCTTTACATAGGTCACATTCTAAAGGTTTCGACACTCCTTGCTTTATGTCAAAAAGGTCTTATTTTGAGAGAACCATAAGAAAACCTTAATTCTTGACTTTCAACTTCCAAACAACACGTAAATACAAAAATGATTTTATCTCTCTAAAAATTACTGTGGAATACATAGGAGGAGGCACCATGTCTCATACTACTAGATAAGCTGGTCACCAGATTAAGAAATTGATACTTCTATCAATTTTCACCTTTTGATGCCATTGTGTCATCATAGCCTTTGTAAAGGTTCCCCAAAAGTACATCTTAATTGAGTTCCATTCCACATTAGCAGCAATTTTTTAATCTGCTTATTAGAGACAAAAAATATGTCTCAAAACTTGCACTGTTTTTCGTGGCCTTTGTGTATGATTCGTTGTGCCCGAGTGCAGAGGGATGTTGTCGAGCTTTTTTTAGGTCCCAGAGCATCAGGACTCCTTTGATTGATAGGAGAGAAAAAGTGTAGGAACAGGAATTCTATATGATTGGAATGGTATGACTAATTGAATCCTATGAGAAGATCAAGTTCTTTGGATTGGGTGAAGAAATTTTTCCATGAGGTTGGACCTCATGTTATGTTACTACAAAGTTTACACTACAAGATCTATATGGGATTTTTTCTATAGGATTTGATCGATGAATCAAACAACATCCAAAGGAAAAAATCCCATAAGATTTAATCCTACGCAAATCCTATGAATCAAAGAAGCCCATTATCATCACAATCCACGTCAAAGTAATTACGGAGTTACTGTGCAAGCAAAGCAAGTTACTGCTGTCCGGTCACGGTTCGCGCCACCGTGGGCCGCCCGAGTCAACGCCACGAACCCACGCCTCCTTCTCCCTTCCCGCCACTATATAAACCCAGCAACTGCTCGGTGCTCTGCTCCACACGCCCCCCGTGCGCACAGCATCACGGTCTCCTCCTCTTTCTCTCCGCTGGGTGTGACCGCACCGACCGGCGTCGACCAGAGCATGGAAGCGGCTCGTGTAGAGCCAGTGGTGGCCGCCGGCATGGACGTGGACAAGCTCACCTACGAGATATTCTCCATCCTCGAGAGCAAGTTCCTCTTCGGCTACGATGACCCCAAGCTTGTCTTCGCCGGAGGCTCGCCGCTTACACCGGTGGCCACGGCGGCAGTGAAGGGGACTCCCCCGCGAGCGCAGTCAGGGAAGGTGTGCATACTATCGATCGACGGCGGCGGACGCGCCGCGGACGGCCTCCTCGCCGGCGCGGCGCTGGTGAGGCTCGAGGCGTCGCTGCGGCGCCGCACCGGGGACCCCATGGCGCGGCTGGCGGACTTCTTCGACGTCGCCGCGGGCTCCGGCGCCGGCGGCGTGCTCGCGGCCATGCTGGCGCGCGGCAAGGACGACGCGCGGCCGCTCTTCTCCGCGGAGGACGCCCTCGCGTTCCTCGTGCGTAGCCTCCGCCGCGGCTGGTCGTCGTCCGGCGGCGCGGGCGGCCTCCGCGCTCTGTTCCGGCGACCAGCCGGCGCCGCCTTCCGCAAGGTGTTCGGCGAACTCACGCTACAGGACACGGCGCGTCCGGTGCTCGTTCCGTGCTACGACCTCGCCACGGGCGCCCCGTTCCTCTTCTCCCGCGCCGACGCCGTCGAGAAGCCCGCCTACGACTTCCGCCTGCGCGACGTGTGCGCCGCCACGTGCGCTGGCTCGGACCGCTCATCGGCGGCGGTGGAGGTGCGGTCGTGCGACGGGTCGACGCGCATCGTGGCCGTCGGGGGCGGTGTCGCGCTCGGCAACCCCACGGCCGCGGCAATCACGCACGTGCTGAACAACAAGCGCGAGTTCCCGCTGGCATCCGGCGTGGATGACCTGCTGGTCATCTCCATCGGCAGCGGCGAGGCCGAGCAGCGCCCCGCCTGCAGTGGCGGCGGCGCCTCCACTTCCGAGATCGTCAGGATCGCCGCGGAGGGCGTCTCCGACATGGTACGCACGTGGACGCAGTTCACCAAATATCTTCTTTTTTCTTCGATTGGATCGCTAACGTGGTCCTGTCTTTCTCGTACGCGTCTTGTTCTTTGTGCTCACTGCAAGAAAACATTTCTGACTTACGCCAGGTGGATCAAGCGGTGGCCATGGCGTTTGGACACAACAGGGCAAGCAACTACACCCGCATCCAGGCGATGGGCTCGCCGCGGACGAGGGCGGCGTGGTGGCGGAGGATATGCTGTCGCAGAAAAACGTGGAGTCGGTGCTGTTCCGGGGCAAGAAGCTGGCGGAGCAGACCAACGCCGAGAAGCTGAGCGGTTCGCGCACGAGCTCGTCAAGGAGCACGACCGCCGCGCTTCCAACACGATCGCTGCCGCCGCACCGGCCATTGTGAAGCAGCAGCCGACGACGTTCGCCGAGAGAGCACGACGCGCAGGCGCCGGCGTCGTACTCGAACCTTGTCAGTCAGATGTTCACCACCATCCTGTAGGCAGCACGCCCGGTGTCCCTGTACGTGCCGAGTGAAAACCTTCCGGCCGCATGTAGTTCTAGTTCTCTCTTCGTTTTGTTATTTCTGCCGTAGTTTTCTGCATCATGCCTTGCTGGGCTTTGTAAATGAGGATTAACAAAGTACACATGGTGCGTGCCCGTGATCTGTAGGATATGCATGTCTCCTCCCCACCTTCAGATTTAATCAGGATAATATGCTAATGCACGGCTGATGATCGATCGAATTGACTAAGTTTTCATAGAATAAGAAATGTGCCTGAAGCACTACTATAGCTGGTGGAGTGGAGTGCATGAAGGACGAGACCAGTATAATCTAGTAATCCTACTAATTAAAAGCCAATATTTCTGGAGGCAATATATATGTACAGTGCTCAATGCAGCTGTTGCGAGCTTGCAGGAGTAGTTGCTCACACATCAAGAGCCAAGAATTGTTTGTTCGTGGCTCTCCACCAGCACAGAATCAGATGAGAATTTAGTCTTATCAATCAAGAACATCCATCCATCCCACGTACGGCTCTCAAACGTTTTCGTGCCAGTTCGTTAAGAATGCGATTGCGGAACTTGGAATCAGTGCAAGCTATGTGGATTTCAGGTTTCACGGACAACGGTGAAGCACTCCTGCTACGAGTTCCAACTTCTTCGTAACTCTGCAACTACATTCAGGTTTATGCAGACAAACAAGACTTACCCGGTTCACCGTAAGAACTGATCAACTCCCTGCTTGAGAGTCAGAGGTGCATTGTTAGGCCAGGACTGAGAGAGAATTGATTAAAATTCAACAAAACTTCAGAAAAACCTTGCCCTAAATGTAAGCGTGGAGTGATAGTTTCATGATTACCTGAAGGTGGGGTGGACGTGGGGGTCAATTAAGCACTGCAAACGCAGAGTGGGAGACAGGTTCTGATGGAGGCTGGAGTTGATCTGCGAGACTGCAGGCTTAGTAAAATTAACCTGATCTTTTTAACACGAGACCCGAGGCAGGCGTGTTGAAGGGGTCAGGCAAGATGAATGCGTGATGGCTTCTCTGATACGGCGAAAAATAGGTGGCGATCTTACCCCGCTACGTGGAGCCTGGAGAGCTGCTGAGCTAGATCGACCTCCTTCATGACTTTTGTTTACACGTACTTTATGGTTTCAGAATTCTAGCTGGTCCTAAGTCCTAACTGATGTGCAGGCCCTGTAAGAACACTGTTTTAGTCTCCCTCAGATCATTTATAGCCTACCCGATCAAACCAATCCAAGTGAAACAGAAAGAAAAACCATAGGGAGGACCATGAGAACAGACGCTGGACCGTCAACCTTAACTAGATGATGGAGTAGTTTAACAGCATTATTAGACAGACAAAATCATCACCCAAACCACCACAACGGACCATGCTAACCTACCTAGACGATCGAATAGGCATGCACAAGGCATAATGAGCTCCTAAGTTAGCTCACAACTTACTACTACACGCTACGACCACAAGTACCAAGCTAGGGAGAAAAACCTTATGCGACCATGGTCGTACGGGCTAGATCGCTGGACCAACTTCAGTGCACGACACCTGTCCAACCGAATCTCAAAGCAACCAGAGGAAATATCTCAGAACTTATTCCTACGTTAAAGGCCGAACGATTCTTCTTGCCGTTCATCTTCCGGCCGGCCGGCAAGATGGCGATTGGGAATGGGAAGTACGCATGGCGAAGGAGCTAGGAAGAGGCACCTCTCTGCCGAAAGCAGCGGCGGCTGATGGGCAAGCACACTGGGCAGTTTGCCGGCGGTTCCACGAGCGGGGTGCGTCGAGGAGGGTGGCCGCCTTTTCCGGCGATGCCGCTAGCAGGGCGGCCGGTCCGCGGGCGGCGCCTCAAGTAAGGAGCGTTAAGAAGGGTGTTCGGTTAGTCGGCGTGGTTGCGCTGCCGGCGCGAGCAGCCATGGACGGCGGGAAGAGCTGCGGTCTGGAGGCATTAGTGGTTGGGTCGCCACCGGGCGCCTTGGAGCATGGTCTTGTACAGCAGAGGAGAGCAGAAGGGACGGCGACGCTGCTTCCGCGACATGGCACAGAGGAGAGGCGCGGCGGCGTTCAAATTTGTGAAGGGAAATCAGTTCTACAAATTGGGGATCAGTTTGACTAGATGTCGCGGAGAGGAGTTGGTCCACCGATTAGCCTGTACGACCTGGTCGCATAAGATTTTTCTCCCCAAGCTAGTGCCGGTGGTGCAAAAGTGGACCCGGGCAGTAGTACCCTGAGTGAGTACAGACAGCGCCTGAGGAGCATAGAAAACTCACTGCACTGTAGGTACCTACCACGCCACTGAGCCAGAGAGCCAAGTTAATGTACTGCATGCTACAGGGCGAAGATAGATAGGCTCCTGAGAGCATCTCCAAGCGGAGGCCCCAAACCCGCCCTATACGTCCGGGCGGACGGTCCGGGCGGGATTTGGGCCAAAAAACGCCACCCAACCGCGGCCTCCATAACGGACCCAAACGACCGGGCGGTCCGGCACACCCCAAACCCAGCCCAAATGTGGGGCGGGTTGGGGGCCGCCCGGACGCGACCGGACGCGTCCGCCCTCAGGTCGCTGACAAGTTGGGCCCGCGTGTCGGATGAAGGCTGACTGTCGGAGAACACTGACCGGCGGTGTCCACGCGTCGCCGGCGTGATAAAATCGGAGCCCCCGAGAAAACCCTAACCGCATTCCCCATTCCTCCTCATCTCCAATCCGCAATGTCGAGCGGCTCCGAGGACAGCAGCTTCTGGGATGAGCCGGCGGACGCGGAGAGCAAGGCGCCGCCGGCGGCGGTCGAGCAACGCGCGGAGGAGGAGGACCCCGACGACGACCTCGCTTACCGCGTCGCTGTCCTCCGGTCGCTGGAGGAAAAGGGGCACTCGAGCACGCCGGCGCGTGGATCGGAAGCGGGAGCGGCCAGTGGCCAATGCAGCCGCTGGTCGGCTCCGGCGCGTAGATCGGCGGCGCCGCCAAGCGTCAGCCGCAGGTCAGCTCCGGCGTCTGCGGCCGCGCCGCGTCGTCGTCTCCCTCCGGTCCAAGCCCCTCCTGGATGGAGGATCCTTCCCGATGGGGAGGGGTGGAGGCTTCTGCCGGTGCCGCCGCCGCGGGCGCCGGAGACGGTGGGCAAAGTGTTCCGCCAGGCGAAGCGGGCGGGCCAGTCGCTGAGCATAGCGGCTGCCGTCGCTGGGGCTGACGCGGACCTCCCCCTCGATTTGGTGGCGCAGTCCTTCACCTCCGCCGAGACCGACGCCCGCCGCCGCCGCAAGGACCAAGAAGCGCTGGAGACGGCCATCGCGCTGTCGCAGGCGGAGGCGGAGGCGGAGGCGGAGGCGGAGGCAGAGAAGAAGAAGAAGGCGGCGGCCAATGCGCGCCGCCACGCGGAGGAGCAGGCCCGCGCCGTGCGGATCCTCGCCGGCCAAGTCGACGAGGAAGACGAAGATCCGTACTTCGCCTTCCGCAAGCGGTCCAAGGGCGGCGGCTCCGGCAAGGGCAAATCTCCGATGTGAGATTTGCCCATCTCTAATTTACTTTTGTAAGTATGTTTGTCAATCCGGCGACCTGCTGTCGGATGAACTATGTATCAACGTTCTATATATCTACGTTGATCAACTCTCCCTCCGACGTTGCATGGGTTTGTATGGATTTGGGGGTTTCATTTTGAGGGGAACGGCTGGAGCGGCACGTTTTTGGGGGTCGTCCGGTCGTGTCCGCGGACAGTTTAGGGGCCAAATTTGGCCATTGTGGTTGGAGATGCTCTGAATCCTGATCGATCACCGTTCAGAGATCCACCGGAAGACGCGACGATGGCCTGAACCCGGCCGGGAACCTGCAGCACCTGTGCACCAGATGGCGCGAGCTCTTCGGTATCGCCATTTCAGGCATCATCCACCGGATGACCATCCATTCATTCAGTATCATCACAATGCATCAAGGCACTCTGCAATGCCCACGCTGTACCTTGTCCCCCTACACTGCCTTGGATTCCATGGATGCACACATAGATTGATTTGTAGTCAGGTACATAGGCCACATGTGGAGCTTTACTATGCAAATCTGGCTGCCCATGGCGTACTTGCATTTGTATAATGCAAAGTATCTACGAATCTCTGCAACCAGGGATGGAGCCAGGCAGCAACATGCAGCTTAAAGAGGGTTTGATCTAATCGCAATCGGAGCCACTCCTTTGCACACAACAAAGGTAATCTAATCACAGCCTTTGCAGAGCAAGTTCTAGGAAACAGGCGTGGTTGTTAATTTGTTATTAAGGAAGATAAAAAACCACGGCTTGGTTCTTCCAAGGGGTAAGGTTAGTTAGACGGTTAAGAGTTCTCTGGTCCTTTCTGTTAGCATAGTTTAGCCTGGATGGCAGGCATTGTTTAGAGATCTACGAGGATCTTTAACCGCAGCCACATGCAGGTTTGACTACAGTAGGTTGATTCGTGTTTTTAACATTTGTAGCTTGTGTGTCATAGACGAGTCACATCTTTGTTTCTTAAGGGGGTGCTAGCTATCAGTAGACGGATTAGGCCTGCAGTGTTTGTCTAGGAATCATGTTCTGCATCCCTGTAATAATACGACGAAATTAGCCAGGACGTAGAACTTTCACACCGTTGCTGTTCTTTGGACTACGTGATGTCCTCTTCCATATATGTTTTTACTGGTTTATTTCTTAACCAGATCTAGCTTGTTCTCGTACACAAAAGTGTCTTTTTTCGTCGTATATAATAGAGATTGGAAGATCTTCTCGCTCTTATTGTTAGTTGATGCAGAAATTTCTTAAGAATCTAAATTTGGAATGGATATATAAATGTATCATCCTGATGCCAACTATAAAAGAAACACAAACAAGAAAACGAAGTACTCAAAAGGGTTTTGCTGCATCAACTGAAGGGAAAATGACTGCTTACTTGTCAGGAATAAATGGGAGGACTGGACCATGCATATGCTGCGACTGTTTTCCTTGGATTCAGCTGGGACCTGGAGCTTTCGGAACAAGTGCTGCTCACCTGCAAGGACGACCATCAGTGCGCACGAAGAACGCGCGTGCTGGCAAGTCAGGTCTAACTTGCACCAGTTTGGGCTGTTCTGGTCAGAAAGGTAAAGATAGAAACAGAGAAAAAATATTTCCATGTGTTTGTAGAGGTGCAGATAACATTTCTTCACGCTTGCAGTAGCCAATACCTGTCTTAGGCATTAAAATGTACATAGTAGTAACATAGCTTAAGTTAGGAAAAACAGTCTTGTCCAATACATTGTTTGACAGCCTCGCTTACATACTCAGAGGAGACACAAACAGTAACACAGTTGCTTTGAAACTATCATAAGACGTTCCTTTCAAGAAAAATAACACGTTTCCTTCAAAAAAATGGGAACAATAGAAAATCCAATGGCCATAACATAGCACAGTATGGCTTTATCAAAGCAAAGCATAGACATAGCACTGGACATATCAGCACACAATACCAAACTGAACTGATCACGGGAGTTGTTCGACAAATCAGACAATAAAAATAAGAATTATGAAGTTTGGTTGAGAAAGATCTTTCTCCCCGAACTGTGCATTTACTCCTGTTTATGTCATTAGGTTATTAGGCAGCATCGGGTATTGTTGCTAGAATATGAGACAATGAAATTTCATAAATAAGCTCGAATATCTATATCTGACAGTTTCAAGATGGTCCAATAAAGGACAGAAAATAATAGGAATTTCCTTACTGACAAGCAACAGATGGATAAGTGTACCATATCTATAAAAAATGAAAATTATATGGAGTATCAATTGTTAATATACTAACATTGAACATATACTCTTTGTGAAAAATTTGCAGTTCAAGTATTAGAATATCATAGTTAGCCTTTTTTCTCTACTGAAAGGTGAAAGTAGATGGGCCATCTTGCATTCACTTTAACTAGGACCTCTGCTTCCAGAAAGTACACTCGAATGTAAAAGAAAAGATCATACAAAGTATCTAATAAAAAATTCTGGCAAATTATCCAAAAAAGACTATTGTGCTGTTTAAATATATAACAGTCGGCGATTCAAGACCAAAAGAACATATAAATCTTCATCGGTTATACACGTCCTTTAATTCTAGTAAATTTACATGTTCAGCAAGCTTGTCCCAAGGACTATTCTCCTAGATCACTTCCGTGGCAAGCATGTCCATAACACCACAAGCACCAGATTTCAAGTTCTATATTTAATCGCTCAGGGACATGTTCTAGCAGTGTATGGTGACCTTTCAGACCTCCTAAGCTCAGTTTAGTTAGTATGCCACCTTTCACGAGCTCATATAGGCTCAGTATGTCTGGAAACCTAGACTCTATGTTATTGTGTGCCTTTGTCCCGTAGCATCACAACAGAGAAACACCATGTAAAATGGGCTCTCTTTCCCCTTTCCTTTCTCTCTCCTATCCCCTCGCTTGAGAGCTCTCCACCGGTGCCGGCGCCGATCCGAAGCCCTCTCCGGTGGCGCTGCCGCTCGGGGATGGTGGAGGAGAGGTGCTAGTAGTTGTAGGATGTACAGTAGGTTTCGTCTGCGTCCCTATGTGGCGTTTTGTAGTAGATCATCGGACCCCATCGGCTGGGTCTGGTGTGTCCTTGCCCAGCTGTTCTTGTTTGCTTTGCTCTCGTGGGCATGGCAGACGGAGGAGCCTGGCCGAGGCATCTCCGCTAATAAAGCCGTCTTCCCCTCTTGTTGCCTGGTGCGGCTGCCGGCGAGCATTGGCCATACCTTGGCGTTGACTCTTGGTAGCGAGCTCCCATGGTGGGAGACGCTCTGGAGACACGAAGCCGAGGGCAACAGCTCCAATAAGTTGCTCGTGCTTTGCAGCAGGTTGTGCAGCGTCGCTGGGGGATTGGATGCCTCTTTTCTTGCTCGTCTTGGTGACGAGAAGGAGGTGGTCTCCGATGCTCTGGTCTACCGCCGCTTCGATCTGCAGCAGGGGAGTGCTAGTGCTTCTCTGGGGAGCTTCTTCACGGCGGCGCCTTCTTCGTCGTCGTTCCTCATGGCCGGATGGCGGCCGCTCCCGCCTTGGATGTCGCAATCCCGGTCGGCATCGGAAGGTATGAATCAACCTCCAGGCCTTATTGCCGCAGCGGAGGCCCTTCGGCTTGTGTGCAGCATGCTCCCGTCTCCTCTTCCCAAGTGGTGCGTCCCCGGCGAGGTGGAGATTGGCTGCGCAGAGCTCAGAGTTCGTCGTGCTAGAGAAGGAGCGGGACCTGATTGCTTTTACCTTTTCTATTCTGAGGTCCTTTCTGTGAAATATATGGGTCGGTTTGTAATTTCCAAATTCTATGTGGCCTTATCTATAAGTTGTAACTCCAGTGTTGACTTTTAATGGAAGCTCTTGGTCCCGAATTTTAATGGAAGCTCTCGGTCCTTCGGGACCGTCCCTTGTGCAAAAAAAAAAAAAAAAAAAAAGAGGAACACCATGTCTGGTACAACCGGCTTGATTAAGTAGAGAAAACATGCAACCTTATAAACACATCAACAAAGAACAAATGCTTGCCATCAGCATCATAACTTATTTCTTATTTCACATACCAATATTGAACAAACAATATGGGGCCCAGCAGGGGCATGATTAATTGTTTCTGTACACATGAATACAGAGCAAACAGGAAGCAACATGAATTTTATGTCAGTCAAAACTCACAAGTCACAACCCTGATGGCAAGTTTAAACATCCAAGGATTTTGGAAGCTCCTCTCATACCACTAAGAACAGCCCCTTCCACACTTGGACTTGCGCAGAAATCTCCACAAATAGCCAATTTCATACTCTTCTCCCACACACACTTTTCATCACCGCCAATAGAAACGGCTGGGAAAGCAGCACCCCTGCAATTTTGTTTGTGCACAAGTACAATATGAAAGGAATATGTCATATATTTAAATAATTAATATTACCCAACCTAGAAGAGCTGAAGTGATGATCTAGAATACCCACCATCTATGAGCTTTCATAAAAATTGGTTGTGGAATGTTCAGTCCTGTTGCCTGAAATTCTTTGAACAATTCTTCCGCTACCTTAGCAAGGGCATCTGCTGAAGGTCTCCGGGGACCCATACTGTTTATTACCTTGGAAGCATACTCAGCGGTTGAACGCAGTACCCACGATTGACTGTATAGAAACAAATACATTTAATGAAATCGAATTGCCACGTCCAAGGTAATAGTGCAGAACTGTATACCTGTTAGAAGGTACACACGTCCCGGCTTACTACCATCACAAAATGCCCAGCTTAGAGAATCAGAGTTGTAGAAAGAAAACCCTTGGACAGGTACCTGAATAAAACACCAAGAGGCATATGAACAATGATAGTTTGCAGATGTACAAATTAATAAAGTTGGTGACTTCTTATACCATAGTCAGAGGCTCTGAGAATGCTAACATCAGAGCAAAACAAGGGCGCACTGGGACATCTTGAAACTTTGTTGACAAATGTGGAAATACTGACAAATCTGACAAAACATGCAGAAAAAGCAAAGGTGATGATCCACAATACATCTGTGTAATAATCACTACTACTCAGTAGTTAGTAGCAATACTGCAATTTAATGAACTAACTAAGTGAAGCCTTTCACTGAAAGAAGCAACTTCTTTGAAGAAAAACATTATCGTAGCCTCCCAAAATAATCTCTATTTAAACATAACATTCAGAGAAGAAAAATCATGATTTCAACTTCCTGGCGTAAGAATTCGACATGGATTTATAACCCATATAGTTACTTTATTACACATAAGAATGTTTAGCATGTACAGCATTATCAACCCCATTATTCTGCTGGTATTTGTAGCAATTTGGTTAAAGCAAAAGAGAATTATTTCTCTAAATAAAAATAGTGATAGCCATCCTGATTTATAGAACTGGTCTGAAGATAGCATGAAAGGGAACAAAAAACGGGTAACAACATACAGTTTATAACCCATGCATTTTATTTATTTCACTTTGACTTTTTAGAATGTGCAGCATAAGGAACCCCATTACTCTACTGGAAAATAACTGCAAGCGTAAATCAAATATATGACAAGATATTCAGGTAGGGAAAAAAGATTATTTCTCTAATTAAAATAAAATGGTGATAGCCATCCCTATTTACAGAACTGGTATGAAGATAGCATGTTTTTCAAAAAGAGAACTAAAAAAGGTAACAACATAATAAACTTGATTTTTTTTCTCGAGAAAACAAATGAAACTTGTCACGTGGCAGTAACTAGTACATATTATGAAGAAGACAGTGGCAATGGAATAGAAAATACCAAGAGGTGGCGGTTTTCCAGTCAGCCCAGAAACCTTTTGTGATGCTACATTCTTATCTGTTGCAACAACATAATCAAAATTGCCAAGATCTTTGCCATCCAAGCTAGCCAGTGACCATGAGCTCCTATCTTGAAGCCAATCCATCTTTCCAATAGTGACACCAAATTTGGCCATCACACCTGGCACAAGAAACAGAAAGTATGAGCATCAAGAATGTGCGCACTCTCTCTCGGTAGCAGAGAATCAAATACTTTGCAGAAAGTCTGACCATCCTCTTGACACAAAGATTTGCATATTGAGTTCATGCCTGGAACTCCCACATATTTCTTAGGTGTTCCCTCCTGAAAGGAGATATTTCGAAGGAGCTAATGTTAGCAGACAGAAAATGTCGTTTCAAGCATACAACAATATCAACAGGTATCATGCTAATATACCCCACCTGCATCTTTTTTTTTTTGCGGGGGAAAAGTATTGTATTAGATAAACATAGAGTTGTTACAATCCTTCTGGATGTGATCCCGAAGTGTATCAGGGACCGATCCTACCCATACTTGAGATCTTTGATTTAGCATCCCAAATCTAGCTAACTCATGGCTGGCACTATTACAGAGTCTAGGAATTTTTAAAAAGGCCACAACACAATCAGAAGCCAATAGAATACGAAGATCATCCACCAGGTGTCCATCTTTTGATAAGGAGCAGAAAACAATCAGAAAACTTTCGGACGAAATATCTTAGGAAGAAAACGGTAGTTTGACCAATATACCTAAATTCTAGGTTCAGTATATACTATGCAGCAATGATTAGAAATTTAGAATCGGCAGCAAAATTTTAGTCGAGCATCGTAGGTGCTGTGTTCTGAATGCTACATTCCCAATTTCATATATGATGTATAGACTAAGAACAGATGATTTGGTATGAAGCTTAAAACCTTATCGAAGTCCCTGAATTTTCCGCTGTCCCGATCGAAGCACGCGAACATGGCCTTCCACTCGGCGACGAGCCCCCGCGCCTCCCACCCGCCCACGACCCGGGCGACCTCGTCGTTGCTCACGGTGAAGTATGGCGCGCCGTGGTCGAAGCGCAGCTCCGTGCCGTCGTCCATCACCTCCCTGCGCGCACCCCGTTCCAAGTCAGTCAGAGCCGGAAAGCGACACACCCCGCGGCACGCAGTAAATCGGGCGAGCACCTCCGCTGCGCCATGCGGCCGCCGGCGCCGCGGCCGGAGTCGAAGAGCGTCACCGCCACCCCGCGTGCAGCCAGGAGCGACGCGCACACGGCGCCCGTGACTGCGATCGGGGAATCGAAAAAGGGGCGACCGAATCAGAATTCAGGAATTCAGTGGTAAAGTGGATGCAGTTCCGCATTAAGGGAGGATCGATCTGGGCCGCTTACTTCCGCCTCCGATGACGGCGACTTTGGCCGCTGCGGCGGCGCTCATGATCGGATGCTTCCCGGCGGGGCGTCCTTGTCGGGGTCGGGGAGGGGAACGGAGTGCGACCGGAGAGCGTGGGATTTTCGCGGTGGATTTTCTCTTCGCAGAGCATTTCGCGGTGTGGACGTGGCGCCTCGCGGACCTTTCACATTTTCTGGGCTCTCTTCTAAGGGCTGGGCTTTGCACGTGATGAGTTGGCCCGGTCCACCTCTTATTGCGAGATATTCCAGTTTTTTTAGGACCGGACTATGGAGCAAGAAGGGCCAAATCCTATTTGCCGCCTAAGAGCGTGCCTGGTTTTTTTTTTCGAGAAACCTCTCGAAGAGGGCAGGGCGTTCATGCAATTAGAAGAAAGAATTGACCCATTTTATAGGAAGACCGAGCCCAAAAACCATACAAATGCCCTGTTTTCTTCACAAGCGAGGGGACTGTCGTGCACACGACGCTAGCACATCGAACGCCACAAAACACACCACCAACCCCGGGGCCGCCGCCCTGACTTACACCACTCGGCACCAGAGCCGCACACGAGCCACAATGCCGCACGACCCAGTCGTCTCGTAGCCCTTGCTACCCTTGCTAAAGACGACCGCCCGCAGACCTCAACGTCGCGCCAAATCCGGGGCCGCCGCCCGACGTAGCAACCAGATCAAACTCCGCATTGCCTGGAGCCGAACCAGCCGGGCTGACACACTTGATGCCCTCGCAGCACCAGGTCGCCCCCCAAACCTCTCCAGGAGATGGCCCTACCCCATAGGACCGTCGCTGTATAGGGGACCGAGGCCGCCGCCTCGACGTACCACTACCGTCCGGGGTCACCACCCCGGCATTCGCCTCCCTCGACCACAGAGCCATCCCGCCTTGCCGTCGCGAGGCCAGCGCACCGCGAGGGCCAAGAGCTCCAAGGCGACGCCTCCAACAAGGCAATGACGCGTTCGTCACTACCACCGGCTCCGAAGGAGCTTAGGTTTTCACCCGGAGATATTGCCACCAATGCGTCGGACCGAATCAAGCTCCTCGACGACGCAAACAAGAAGGAGAACGACACCCGAAAGGCGCCGCCGTCGTCGGCACAAACCGAAGTCGGTGCAGGGCTTTCGCCCGGATCTTGACCCGACCGTGAAGCGCTAGGAGTATCAAGCCTGGCAGGGGCGCAGTTGCCGACCACCGAGCTCCACCACACGCCGGAGTCCACACATGGCACCCCATGCCATAGAGCACGCTGCTGCAACATCGAACATGTCCGGGACCGCCGCCTCGGTTTCCCCGCTGCCCAAGGAGCTGAAGATCGGCAGCGAGGGATGCCACACCTGCTGCCACGCCGGACCCCCGCCACCTCCTACGTACCTCAGCGCCGGCCTGCAGCCCGCGCAGCCCTTTCCTGGCCCAGATCGAGCCTGGACGGCTCTGCCGCTCGAGCCTTCACCTCCACGCACGGGATTCCTCCGCGCTGGCGGTGCACTCCTCCTCCACGCCTGCGCCACCGCCGTAGTCTCGCGCCTCCGAGCACAACCGCATCTCCGCCGCCATGCGCCTCCATGAGAACCATCGGGAGCTTTAAAAAACGGAACCGCCCCGCCGCCACCTTCCCAGGGGCACGCTCGGATTTGCTGGCTGCCCCTCCGGTGGTGGCTATGCGGAGGAGGAGGGTGGATGGCTCTAGCGCCGGCGGTGGGTAGGGTTTCCCCGTGTCGCCAAGAGGAAGGCGACGTGGGGGGCGGGGGGGGGGGGGGGGGACCGGAATGAGATTGCCTGGTTTTTTCACTTCGCAAATCGATTGCCCACAACAAATACCGGATAACTGCACTCCGAATTTAAAAACGAACTTCGCGCTAAATTCATTTCACTGGAACTATACGACACAAACTAGAACATATATATATACTAACTTTTCACAAACGATGAACATAGGTACTTTAGGGGCTCCTTCTTGGTGTCGGCGGACGATGGGCACGCCGCCGGACTAGTTGGTCCTACGCCAGAGTTCGCGCAAGAAGATGTGTTGGCGACGCTCCCTTCCTCGGTTGGCGTCGCTGTTCCACTGTGTGCTCGAGGCTCAGCCGGATGGCGCTCTAGAGCAAAGCTTTGTGAAAAAGCACGGTGGTTCTCCCTAATTTAATTTTGGTATGCGCAATATGGTGAAAGATTCAACTCTTTTTCTGGTTTTTCTCGCGCATTCTCGTTGCTTATTGTACAATTACGGTGGCAACAATGAGTCACATCGACATATAATGTTGCCGCTATATATGACCATTGTTACTATATGGCGGTGAAGTTTGTAAAGGGTATCTTTTGAACATTGGCCAAGCATGTGGGGAGAATAACATGGCGCATGAGTGTGGCTAGGCAATTTGAACCGGTGGTTTTTGTTGAGAAATCACGGTGTAGCATAATTCCACTTTTGGTTTATGGTGTACTCTAAAATACCGCTTTATTAATTTGTGGTTAGTGTTACTTATTTTGATCCTTTTGTAAGACCTCTTCTGTAACTCATGATATACTCTAGAAACCATCATGTAGTATAATTTGTTTTTTTACTTTTGTAGCAACATCTAGTAAGGGTTACTTGATGCAGGCTATACGTATATGGATGTTGGCGGGCCGGTCCAATGGACGGGGCAGAAAGGCCGCTTGACGACGAACATGCATCAATTCCTCTTCCCGGGATTTGTAGTACACATTATAGGTGGTGTGAAACGAGGCGGATGGAAACGGGACGGAAGCGGACATCCGCCAGCATCCCTATATACATATCACGCTCATAGCACAAAATGGCAATCAAATACGACTTAGTCTCTCAAACACGGATAGGTGCGTTTGCTACCTTATATGTAAAAAGTATCATGCCCTAAGCTACAATACGCAAACTCCCATTGAAAGTATGGTTATGTCTCGCTACAACAAGAAGACAGAGAGATATCATGAAGTTGTCTAGGAGTTACCACGGACATATGAAGAAAGCTGCCCGATGTTTGTTAGTTAAATAGTAGAGAAGAGATCAAGTAACAAGGTTGGTAAGAAGTATAAAGACATTCTTAGGAGCCTTTTTGACAGCCTCTTATGGAGTTATACCATGTGGAGCCTGCAGCCTCCACCAACTCATCTTCCTCGAAATCATCTCTCTTCTTGTGTCGAGGACAAGAAGACCTATACAAAGGGGAGGTAGGGGAGGGCATTGGGGAGAACGAGGGAGATCCAAATCACATATTCAATAGAAATACCTTAACCCCTCACCTCTCACATCACCGTCCCCGTGGGGCTGAAATACCCCAAACCAGTTCCACATTAGCTGAACAGGTCCATGAAACAAGATAATAAAGTAACCAATGCAAAAAGATTGGGGCTAACTATAACCAAAACATACGTTTGGCATATAAGCATCTGAACCAGGGTCGGTTATGGGTTAACAATACTTAACTCTCTTGTTGCTACTCATGCGTTTCAAAACAAACTTATGGGTTAACAGTACTGAACTCTCGATGTTACTCATATGTTTCTACCATTTGTTAATCCTGATTCTCAATATAACTGTTTATTAATTTCCACTAATATTGTTTCGTAATTCTGAAAATCTAATATAAATATTCTTTTTTGAATAAATACTTGTAATTTTCTACTTGGAAGGTATCTTCACAAACTCATGTCGTAGAAAACATATTAATTTCCACTAATATGGACTATTGGTCACTGAACTTGTCCACGGTGAGCAGTTTAGTCTCTCAACTCGCAGAATGTTGTGTGTCGCTCACTAAACCTGCCGAGGATGAGCAAACCAGTCAAAATGGTGCCAGCCAGGCTAAATATGGTGCTGATGTGACCAACAATGTTTGCTCATTTAGCCGGTCTGTCACCGTTTGACAAGTTTGCTCATTCTCGGCAAGTTTAGTAACAGACGCACAACATTCTGCGATTTGAGTGATTAAACTGCTCATCGTGGACGAGTTCTGTGACCAATGATGCATATATCCCATTAATTTGCACTAATAGTATATCTTAATTCTTAAAGAATCTAATATAAATACCATTTCTTGAATAAAAACTAAGCAAGTTTCTAATTGGAAGGTATCTTCACAAACTCATGTCGTAAAAAACTTATTTAACTCCTAGATTAATTATGTTTGTAGCATAACATCTTCCACCTAATTAATTACCATGGATGATACAACGAGTTTCTGAAATTGATACCGTTACACAAATATTTCTTCCCACCTATAAAAATCACCCACACTTGCAAACTCAACTCCATGAAGAAACCGTCACGCTCGCAAACACAACAACCACCGAATTTTTTCTCCGGGTCTATGAACTAGCTTTTGCAAATATATAGGTATATTAACTCTTATTCTCTTAACTACTGATTTATCTGTACGCTGGAATAAAGTCATTCTTTTGGAATTCTTAGATAAAAGTTCTCCAATTAAATTTTAGAGCGAATGCTTTTCAGACATCATTTTTGTAAGGAGTCTGAATATTAGCGTAATATGTTGGATTTTTTTTAATCTAGCGAGTATATATAGATGTACAAGTGATACACTTGGAGTACAAGACATGTTAGGAAAAAAATCATATCTTTAACCATTCTCTCATAACCGAAAATACCATGCTCTAAAATCCCCCCGTAGTCATTGCAATAAGGTCGTGAAAAACAGACTATCACATACCGTCAGACCTGAGAGGAACCAAAATTAGAAACCAGTGGCTGACATTCCCCCACAATCGTAGGGGGCGTTATGGATGGTGTCACTGCGTGCAAGCTTGAGCTGTAGAGGAAGCTTGTTTAGAGTTAGGCTAGGATGTTTGCGGCTGATACCATGCAAGAGTATTAATATTGGCATAATTATTTGGGTGTATTATTGTATCTCTCGAGCCATATATATAAAGTTACAAGGGATCGACTTAGAGTGCAAGCCAAGTTAGGAACAAATCTTTATCCTATTTTTCCATAACCGAATATACCATATTCTAACATTTAAACTACTATTGTAATCTAGGTGTTACAGTTTTTGTGTGTGATTGCATAACATATATCTTGTCTTTTGAACTTCAAAAAAAATTGTAAATGAAATAATCAGTCAAAGTTTAGACATTTCCACTGTTTAAAAATACAAGTTTGACCATTATGTTTGTATGAACATGTTAGTAAAATTTAGAAGAAATAATACTCTGTGAAACTTGTTGGACCAATCTCGACCATTATTTTTCATGCAGGTAGTCGAATCTAGAAAAATTTCAGTCCATTAGGTTTTTGCGATAGGATTTGGAACAAGATATATTTGATCTAGAATAGACAAACAGAGGAGAGCATATATAGGTAGAATACAATATAGTCGTTTTTGAAAAAAAAGATCACCGTTGATTGTTGCTATTGTAAGACGGAAGCTATGAGAGAGAGAGAGTGTGTGTCATGCCCCAATTTGCAAAGGGCGAGCACGACACACGAGAGCAACCTCAACTGCCGTGCTGAACAGTTGCGGATATTTTCCCACACCAGTCACAAGTCATCACCCATTCTTTATTACGATGATGTAACTAGGCCTCTCATTAGTGACGTGTTAAAATATAAATCCTAGCCCTTCCCGTCAGTTCGGACTTTTGGGATAATTGGTTAGTGCATCAATTCAATATGGTATTAGATCCAGGAGGTCTCAAGTTCAAGCCCCGACTAACGCGTTATTTAATATAAAAATAGTTGCGCCCTCTCATCTACCCCACGTCTAAGGTCTTACCAATTGTCCAGCCTAGACGTGAGGGGGAGTGTTAAAATATAAATCCTAACCCTTCCCATCAGTTCGGATTTTTGGGATAATTGGTTATTGCATCAATTCAATAACGTGGCACCCCCCTCCAAAAAACAAAATTTCTTTCTTACCTACTAGTACTCTGACTAATTATATATTGCTAAATTGACAAATCTTCATGGTGAAAAGTCAAAACTCTAAGCTAATGAAGAATCTCCTCTATTCCTGGCTAAATGTTAAATCCACAAGCCTAGTCGGGATTTTTTGTTAAGCATTGCACCCCCATCAATCAGATTCTAAATTTGCCACTGCCTCTCATAGACCTCTAATACAAACGGATCGCCTCAACCGTACTCGTCTCAGAGTATTTACTAGACGCATGCAAGGTAAAATATCTAAAATGGAATACAAAAACTCCCATAGAGTTTCTCCCGGTACCTCTATAATTCCCTGACGGAACATCCAATATGGTTGCCACCCGCTGCAACAAATCGATAGACCATTATTCAACTAGGCGGTTACGACCAGCGAGGGGAGTAACAAGTGTATGATGTTTATATGGAGAAACTTACCCGATGTTTGTTGATTAAATAGTGGAGAAGAGATCAAGTAACTAGGGTTGGTAAAAATAATAAAGATATAAGGAGGGGGGCATATGCTGTGAACTAGGGGGCACAGGTGTACTAATGCACTAGGCAATCTGGGCAAAAAATTCAAAATTTGAAAACTTATCAAAATATTCCGAAAACAATCATGCACATGCCTGACCATGGTACGCACCGCCGTGATTTTTTTCGCACCGAAATGTCACCGTATGCGCCCTGGGAAAAAATGACAAATTTCTGACAGAATTTGAGATCCAAAATTTGAATTTTCTGTAAGAAATTTGTCATTTTTGCCCAGGGCGCATACGGTGACATTTCGGTGCGAAACAAAACACGGCGGTGCGTACCATGGTCAGGCATGTGCATGATTTTTTTCGGAATTTTTTGATAAGTTTTCAAATTTCGAATTGTTTTTGAAATTCGATCCGGAGAGTCCGTTTTAGATCCGGCCCAGATTGCCTAGTGCACTAGTACACCTGTGCCCCCTAGTTCACAGCATATGCCCCCTATAAGGAGCCTCTTTGATAGTGTCCATGAAGTTGGGCCATGTGGAGACTGCAACCTCCACCAACTATTCTTCCTCGACATCATCTCTCTTCTTAGTGTCCGGAGGAGAAGATTGGTATAAAGGGGACTGAGAGCAGGACGTCTTCAACTGTCGTGTGTGACGCTGCAAAAACCCTGAACTTGTGCCACATCACCTTAACCGGCTGATGAGTTCCATGAACAAAATGGAAGTTCGATCAACATAGCTGATTTCATGGTCCAGTGTATACGTAGCATTGTTCGATCATTAAAACCTCATCGAAGTCCCTGAATTGGCCACACTCTCGATCGAAGCATGTGAACATGGCCTTCCCACTAGTACAGAACGACACATCGGATACCCCTCTATGGAAACGGCAGGTGTTAGGCGACAGAGAATCGCGATTTTAGCGTTGCGGACGAGTCCTGGCAGAGGCTGGTCCGTCAGCATTGGTTACGGAGAATTTTATATCTCCGTTACCAAAAGTATTGGCAACGGTCATAAATTTATCTCCGTTTCCAATATGTATCTCTATGGCTACGGTTGTTTATGTATATCCGTTTGCGATGTGCTTGGTAAATTGCAGTTGCAATCTGGAAGCGCGCCTTTTCAATGCGGCTTAATTCACGAGGGATTGGAACCGCCTGATCGACGCTAATAAAATGTGACTGGAACCGCGCGAAGCCAGGCAGGTCCCGCATTCTCCCCTTCGTTCTCTCCCACATTATCTACCACACTAGCACAACCGCTATGGCGGAACCCTGGTGGCAGAACGAGGAAGTCCCGAGCGACGACGCGAGCGCGGAAGACCGCGGTGAAGTTCCATGGTGGGATCAAGACGGGCCGCCGGACTCGGACCCCGACGACTCGGACCCGCCATCTTCACGCTCTGTAGAAGACGACTCCGACGACTCGGACCCGCCGTCTTCACGCGAAGGAGAAGACGACTCCGAAGAGGACAAGTCGCCGGAGGAAGAGGAGCCGGAGGACCCGCCGGAGCCGTATTATTCTAGCCAGGAAGAATACGACGCCGCCGACGACGACGACGACGACGAGGAGGCGTCGGAGGAGGCGCCGGAGGAGGAGGCATCGGAGGAGGCGCCTGAGGAAAAGGCAACCGGCAAGAAGCGACGCCGCGCCGCGGATGACAATGGCGCGGAGGCAGGGCGTAAGCAGAACAAGTAGAGTAGATAGTTAGTTCAATTACTCTATCGATCCTTTGTAAGTAGGCCCAGTGTGTCAGTGAAGAAATTAGAGGAAACGGTTGTTTATCGCCTCCGTTTGCGATGTTATTATATGCTATAAATGTGTCACTGCGGCAACCCTAACGCTCTCGCTCTCACTCTCACTCTCACTCCACAGTCATAGTGTGGCGGCGGCTCCAGACCTAACCCTTATCTCGCAGATCTGAGCGGCGCGTCCGGCCGGCATCGCCGCCGTGCATCTTCCCCCAGCGGCGCGTCGGCGCATCTTCCCCCAGCGGCGCGTCGTGAGCCGCCGCGCATCCCCCCAGCGGCTCGTCGGCGAGCCGCCGCGCATCTTCCCCGAGTATGTCGCCGACGCGGATCTACTGGTCTATTGCCGGGCATCTTCCCCGAGTATGTAGCCGACTAGATCTTACATTTTGTTTAAAGTAGCACAGAAAACTTGTCTAGTATTTGAAGTCTAGTATTGTGTTCTGTCTAGTGCCGATGATGAATACACCCCTCGACACTAGATCTTACATTTTATTTAAATTAGCATCTACTGATCTAGTATTGTAGTACTGTCTAGTATTGTAGTATTGTGTTCTGTCTAGTATTGTAGTACTGCCGATGATGAATACCCCTCAACACTAGATCTTACATTTTTTTAAAGTAGCATATAAAACTTGTCTAGTATTTGAAGTCTAGTATTGTGTTGTGTTTGTTTTTAGTACTGCCGATGATGAATACATTACCTTCAACTTGTCTAGTATTTGAAGTCTAGTATTGTGTTGTGTTTGTTTTTAGTATTTGAAATCTAATAGATTAATTTCAACCCTTTGTCAATGTGCTAATCCTCGTTATGGTTTTGTGTAGCTAGTGTATGAAGTAATAGTATATTTCGGCGACAATGCATAAAAATGGTGAGGCAATTGAAGGTAACATCACCTTCAAGTTCTGCCTCCAAATCGTTTCGATCGGACAGCAAGCACACGGATATAGTCGCTTAATCTGTAAACTGTTTTCATCTTAAATTGTATTTATGTCATGTAGCATCATATTTGGCTCTTTTCTAACTAGACATCCATATATTTTATATGCAGAAGCGCCATGCAGATCCAAACAAGCTTTAAAAGAGCTAAATACAAAGTGGGATCATATCCGTGAACCGTCGCTGTTGTGACGTTTCGCTGCACTGTTCAAATCACTTTTTAAATTAAGAGTGTCTTGGACAGTGTGGCCGAAATGTCACAGCGGTGACGTTATTATATTTCGGCGACACCGTCCAAGATGGAGCAAGCCTCGCTACGAAGAATTTGGCAAGATTAATTTGCTAAGTAGGCTTGCGAGCTCGGTGTGGTTTCTTGTCTTTAGTTTCTCCATCTATTTTGTGTATGTGTGTAGCAATTTGGCTGCAGATGTGATTTGGAGAAGCATGAAACCGCTACTCGAGTCTTTTGCTAGGTCGAATTCCGTTTTCGGCGCTTCGGAACTGAGGAAGAAGGTGGAGCTGGAGAAGAGTGGATTGTCATAAAAGTTAAGTTTAGGGAGGCATGAGAATGATAGGATTAGCGAGGCATGTGTAACTCATCTTTTGATGCTATGTAATGATGACAATTCTTATATACGTTATGAATAGATTTGGTAGCAACTTTGTGGTTCTGCTGTGAGATTTTGAATGTAATTTGGCAACCGAATTGCTCTTGTGCAAACGAGTAAAATAGAATCTCCGTTACTGATGCACCGATACATCGGAAACGGAGATGGGTCCGCAACCGTAGCCAACTTATGCCTCATCGGTGATGGTTTTTTGCCTCCGTTACCGATGAAGGCCTTCACATCAGTGACAGGGTCGTGGACACAGACCCTTTCTCCGTTGCCGAAGAGGTTTTTGTCCCGTTTCCGATGTGTCGTTCTGTACTACTGTCCACTAAGCGACGAGCCCCGTTGCCTCCCACCCGCCCATGACGACAACGTCGTCGTTGCTCAAGGTGAAGTAGGACGCGGCGTGGTCGAAGCGAAGCTCCGTGCGTCGTCCACCACCTCCCTACACACTCAACCCCACCAAGGAAATAGGCACACCCTGCTGCATGCTGTAATTCTAGCCCAATTCCCAATCCATCACTTGTTGTGAGGTATTCCAGTTTTTTTCAAAGATCAGGCTATGGAATGCCGCCGCAAGCAAAGGGTGTTTGGTGTGTTTACTGTTTAGCCTTATGTGATTCATGGAACCACGATCCTAGTATAATCCTACGATTCATGGGTGTTTAAAAAAAATCAAATAGAGCAATGTAGGATTTAGATTTGAAGACCTAATCCAGAGATGAACTTAGAGGTAAAGTTTATATATCGTTAGCCTAGGCAGCTGATGTTTGCTCCTCCTTTATCATTATAAAAGGCAAAGCGTTTGCCTTTTTAAAAAAACCTATCATTAGCCAAATTAATGATTTTTTAGACCAATTATTTGAAAGATTAAATTTAACAACTCATACGATAATATTGCCGACACGCCGAACATTGCACTCGTTAACTCATGGGGACATGTGGCGGCTCCCCTGTCGCCCATGCTTTACCGAGAGTGCTGACACAACACTCGGCAAATAGCCCATCTTCGTTTATGTCGAACGATCGTCAGCCATTTTATTTTGCTGAGTACAAAGCCAAAAATATCCGGTATAATGTTTGCCGAGATGCCCGATTTTTGACACTTGACAAACACAAATTTGCTGAAATGATTGTTGCCGAGTGTAATACTCTGTAAAGACTATGTCGATATGATTTTTGCGTTTGCCGTGTATATGGCATACAGGGTAAAAGTAGCGGAATCCGGCACCGAACGCTTTTAAAGTGATTCTCAAAGGAAAATTATTGCTTCTCAATTACCACAAAAAATACTCTTTCATAATTCTTACTGTCACCGTCGCAGGCGTAAAATTGAGAACCAAGCAATCGCAGCACGATGACGACACCGAGATTTGTTAATGCAGTTCGGTGAACTCGCCTACATCTGCGGGGCATGACTACGGGCGCTCCTCCCTTTAATACCGCAACCCTGGCCGCCCTAAGCGCCGGCACAAGTCACCGGCTCTCCCTGCGTGCCTGTTGCTATCAAGTCGTCATGGGTTACACGTGTGGTGCTCCCCTCATTATATGGGAGGCCCAGGCTACAAGAGTTCGACTCAAACACTACTCGTATCCTATCCACACCTAATACAACTCCAAGTACAAACGTAACCCAACACGTACATAATATTCGACACAAACACAACAAACTCTACCTTGGCGAATATTCTCCACCACCTTGAATTCGTCAATGCGTCAAACCTCTATGTACTCCGGACTTGGTTGTCTCCATGAGATCCACTGCTACTCCCAGACTCCATGTGACTTCACCTGCAACTGTAGTCCCTTCTTCCTGTTCAACACTATCACACACCGACCACTGATCTGCGTGAAAGTGCTTTCAACTTGAAGGAATTTCACAGTCGCTTTTTAGTCACCTTGAGTCAAATTCACAGTCGTCTCATCCTGGATAGTCTTCTACATGTCCCACAGCTACAGCACTCCACCTCCTTCTGCATCTAGTCACCTGCACTTTTCCATGTGCACTAAACATCACAGAATATACGGCCATGCACTCTCCAAACTTCCGACATTTCCGACTTTCCAACACTTTCTCACATTCCCCATAGCTGACTCATGTCTATCATCTGACGTCAATCTCCATAGACCTAGTCACCAACTTGAATCCGGTACTCGCCAATACTGCTTCAGCACCCCTTACACACCTGTCTGACCACATGTCTGACCGCCTGTGCCCTGGTCTGTCGCCGTGTCCTGTGCTTACCGCACACCTCGCCGCTACTACCGCGTCGAGCGTCTGCAATTTTGGCCAAGATCTACCGGGTCGCTAACCCACACCACCTCAGGCCCCACTGCAGACAACCATCAGTCATATCCGGCCGATGCCGAGTTCCACGCATCTCTCCAGACCCTGAGCTCCAGTCTGGACCACGTGCCTCTCGCCTTCCCGCTGACTAGGTTTCGACTCTCCGCATGCTTACGCCGTAGCCCCTCCATCAGCCGAGTAGAATCTTCTCCACAAGAATCCAGCTCCACCTTCAACATGACTCCTTGATAGATGATCAGTCTACCCCATGCCCCGTCGACCTCAAGATCTCATGCGTACGCCATCTTAAATCAACCCCGCGTCAATGCATGTCGAAGTACGCATCCCTCTGGCATGCGTCACGTGTTTCCACGCCACAGAATTCGGACACCATCAGCCCTCACGCGCCTACGTCGTCATCGCCGATCTTCACCGTCTTCTGTCCCGTCAGACTGTCCAGTCCAACCCAGCCGAACTTGTTCGACTGCAATCATGCTACACCTCGCATCATATCAGCCCGACACCAACGTGCCATGATCGACGCCTTTTGGTGTATGATCCTCCGCGACATACTCCAGACTCCTCCCAGCCTTATACGTACATCACGAATCTGCAAACCACCTGGTAGAACCTCGTGTATAATTAGCAACATATCCACTTGAAAAAATTGGTCTCCTGGTAGCTTCCGTGGTGAACAAAGCATGTGTCCCACAACTACCCAATGCCCTCTTTTCAAGTTAGCTAGCTATCCATGCAACGAGGACACCCTGGTACAGATCACCCTTTTTTTTCTCACAACATATCTCACGCATGCAATGCTACCGATCCATCAGCTCCTTGCGTGCCCGCGCATGTGCGCCCTTCATGCACCTGGACCTGGACCTTGCTCGCGCCTCCGGCCCATCATCTTGCACACGCCCTGCTGTCTGATACGGTCGCACGAATGCACTTCGCCAAGTCCGTCTCGAACACACGCGCGCCCTGCACAGCTGCCCCGCAAATCGTCGATCCGCCGCTGTTGCGCAACAACTCGCCAGCCGAGACACGATGCTTCACCGGCGCGGACACGCGCCCGGAGCGCCTCGACCGCAAGTCCACGCTACGCCTGCCACCGCACGTGGCCACCACCACTTCCGATCGATCCGATTACCATGCTCTTGTTGTTTCCGATTGCATCTTTGATTCCAGACGTATCCCGATATGGTTTTCACCGCACATCGCCATGATTTGCTTCAGTGCAGACAACTCCTTATCACAACGTCGCATCGCCATCCTCTAGATCAACAATCCACGACCTTCAACCTTGCTCTGATACCAATTGTCATCGTCGTAGGCGCAAAATTGATCTACCGAGAACCAAGCAATCGCAGCACGACGATGACACCGAGATTTGTTAACACAATTCGGTGAACTTGCCTACATCTGCGGGGCATGACTACGGGCGCTCCTCCCCATTGATATCGCAACCCTGGCCGACCTAGTTGCCGGCACAAGCCGCCGGCTCCCCCTGCGTGACTGTTTCTATCAAGTCGTCATGGTTTACACGTGTGGTGCTCCTACAAGAGTTTGACTCGAACACTACTCGTATCCTATCCACACCTAATACAACTCCAAGTCCAAACGTAAACCAACACGTACATAATATTCGACACAAACACACCACTTACAATTGAAATCTCCAAAAAGATACACCGCTTTCTTAAATAAAAACTAAGTAAAGGCTGACGGCCAAATTGAAGGAGTGATACCGCATCTCGTTGATGGTGGTTTATCCATTCTTCAATACGCCGATGATGCAATTCTGTTTATGGAACATGACACTGAGAAAGCTCGAAATCTAAAGTTAATTCTGTCCGCGTTTGAGTAATTATCGGGTCTAAAAATAAACTTCCATAAAAGTGAATTGTTTTGTTTCGGTGAGGCGCAAGAAAATGCCTCGTTGTATGCTGATTTATTCGGCTGCGGGCAAGGCCAGTTTCCTATCAACTATTTGGGTATTCCGATCCATTATCGGAGGCTAACAAATGCTGAATGGAAATTGGTAGAGGAGAGTCTTCAAATCCGTTTAAATAGCTGGAAAGGCAAACTATTATCCTTTGGAGGAAAATTATTTCTCATAAATTCAGTACTAACTAATAAGGTACTTTATATGATTTCTTTCTTCCAACTTCCGAAAGGAGTCTTAAAACGATTGGATTACTTCCGATCAAGATTCTTTTGGCAAGGTGATAGTGAGAAACGAAAATATCGACTGACTAAGTGGAGTGTGGTTTGCTGTCCCAAGGACCAAGGAGGACTCGGTGTTCATGACCTAGGTCAAGAACAGAGCCCTGCTTGACAAATGGATCTTCAATCTTCTTGCTGAAAATGGAGTATGGCAAACCCTCCTAGGAGAAAGTATGTGGGATCTCAAGCGTTATCTCAGGTTATTTGGAAAGCTGGTGATTCCCACTTCTGGGCTGGTCTCATGGCCACGAAGAAGTTCTTCTTCCCACATGGATCTTTCTCTATTAAGATGGTTCGGAAATTAGGTTCTGGGAGGATATTTGGTTAGGCCAAACCACGCTCCGAGAACAATATCCGGCCTTGTACAATATTGTGCGAAACAAAGGCGACACACTCGCTAAGGTGATGGGAACTTCCCCACCGAATGTTTCGTTCAGAAGAAGTTTATTTGGTCCTAAGCAAGCATCTTGGAATGCTCTGCTATTAAGGTTGGACTCGGTCCAGCTGACACAAGGTCCAGATAAATTTAAATGGAATCTCAACAAGAATGGTATATTCTCGGTTGATTCTATGTACAAGGCATTAATCCATCCTGATGTTCCAGTTGATAATAATAAGAAAATTTGGAAGATGAAGATCCCGCTAAAAACTAAAGTGTTTGCATGGTATCTTCGTCGAGGGGTAATTCTTACTAAAGATAAGCTTGCCAAACGCAATTGGCACGAAGTAAAAAGTGTGTCTTTTGTCATCATGATGAGACAATTAAGCATCTATTCTTCCAGTGTGAATTTGCTAGGTCTATATGGTCACCCATCCAGATATGTTCTACCTTATTCCCCCCACGTAGCGTTGCGAATATTTTCGGCAATTGGCTAAACGGAGTGGATAGAAGGTTTAAACTTTTTATTAGGGTGGGAGCGATTGCCGTTATTTGGTCGCTATGGCTAAGTAGAAATGACAGGTTTTTAATGATAAAAATAATTCTGTTATGCAGGTTATCTACCGGTGCACGGCTACGCTACGATCATGGTTGTCCCTACAGCGTGTGGAGCACCGAGACCTGTTTTTGGAGGTGTCCTCTCGGTTGGAGGCTGCGGCGAGGGAGTTCTTTTCCCAGCATGGGTGGCAGCATAATTTCCGGATTGGACCTCCACCACCACCGTCTTAGGCGTCTTTACAATTTCTCAATTTGATATGTAATTCGTATTTTATCTTTTGTTGTTTCGAGATTTGTGAACTTGTTAGGACTGTGTGCATCCTAGTTATGCAGAGCCCGGATGTAATACTTAAAACTCTTTAAGTAATCATGATCCTTTATCGAAAAAAAAGTAAGTTTGTATCGGAAAAGCAACTTCATCAAGTCATCTCGTAAAAAAACCTGCTATGTTAATTAAGTGTCGTACCATTACATATCCTACTCTAGTTACCATCGCTGATACAACTCCAGTTACTGCGAATTCATTGCAGGCATCTTCCCACCCACCTATTGAAGTCACCAACGCCTTGAGCCTCAGCACACCACGAAGAAACTATTCTACTCTCAAACACATCGACCAATTTTCTCCTCACGGTGTTCAGCAATGCCTCGGCTCGTGGCAGCGTTCGCCGCCCTCCTCCTCGTCCTCATCGCCACAGCCATCACGCCCGCACACGGCGGCCGCCGGCTGGAGCTCGGCAGCCGCGTGCAACGCATGAGCATACCCGCCTGGACGGTGGCCGACCCTCCATCCTCGTCTAAGGCGGTGTCGGGGCTCCATAGACACTTCGACATCAAGATGATCGAACAGCCGGCGGATGGGCCTGCGGCAACGTACTATTACGGAGTCGACTGCGACTACAAAGTTCCTGTCACCGGGATGTAGTAGGCTGAGCTGCGGCTTAATTTGCAGGCGCATGTTTGTTCGTGGAGCTTGTGGTGATTAAGCATGTCAACGACCTTGAAAATGTTATCCCTGAATAATGTTTCATAGTATGTTCCATCCTAACCACTTCGTGAGTCCTTTTTTTCCTTCATGCGATGGTTGAATTTTTCCTTCGTGATTTGCCGCGTACAATCTACCGGATGTTTTTGTTGGTTAAATTGTACTCCCTCCATATTAAAATGTAAAACTTTTTTTTTTTGGTTTTGTCCCGATTGATACGTATGTAGACATGTTTTGTTATGTTGATTCACTCATTTAGTAACTAACCAGGACAAAACCAAAAAATTTAGAAAGTCTTATATTTGTGTACAGACGGTGTAGATAAGAGATCACGCAACTAGGGTTGGTAAAAAGTACTCGTTCATATTTGATACAAAAAACCATTCATATACGGCTTGGGCAGTTCCAAAGAATGAACTAGACCTTCTAAAGTTCTAATACAAGTATATGTACATTTTCTGCGGAGGCCGGGATCCGCACCCTATTTTCTAAATAAAATATACATTTTCTGCAATATATCTTGAATTAACGTGCCCTAACAGACCAATATCCCCAGTGGTACTCGTCTCACTGCGAATTGTAGATGGATGCAAAGCTAAGCAGTCTAAAATGAAATACATATATAGACTCCCATTGTGAACTTCCGACATTTGTTGTTAAATGCATCGAATGTCAACTCGTTCAACAATAAAGCTAAACCGTTAAATCGCGAAAATGGATGGCCGAGCTAGATACGAGTTGTGCGCCATAGTGTTGGAGAAGCTCATAACCGCCCATTCATGGCTTGCAAGCCAGGATGAAATCTTGCTCACGCTCTTGTTCGGCCCATCTCCTGGCCTTGCTCGTCAGAAGCTTGATAAGCCACAGTACTCGCTTCAGGGTTCGAATGCAGAGTAGCAACAGCACTACAGCAGGGTGCATGTCTTGATCGTTGACACCCATAGAATCTCTCCTGGTGCCTCTCATTCCCTGACGTAAAGTCCAAGATGGTTGTCACCCGTTGCAGCAACTCAATAGAGAATTGTTCAACCAATAGCTATGATCAACAAAAAATTTGACCACGGGGGACTAGCAAGCAATTATCTAGGCGTTGTCATGTACATATGGAGAAAGTACCCAGTATTTGTACATATAGTAGAGAAGAGACCAAGTAACTATGGTTGGTAAGAAGTACAAAATACATTAATTAGGAGCTTGTAACCTACACCAGCTCATCTTCCCTGACATCATCTCTCTTATGAGTGTCGGGAAGGAGAAGATTGATATAGAGGCAAGTGAGAAAAGCTACGGACTGAAGATTTGAGTGGAATATCACATGCTGCATCGTCCACGACGGGAAGCACACCTCCTTTTGGCTTGACCGATGGTTCCATGGCGTCCTCCTCTCCACCAAATACCCAGCCCTCATCTCTCATTGTCTTCGCCCTAACATTTCAGTTGTTGATTCCTGCTAGTCGGGCCTCGCTCTTTGCCCGCGTCATTCCTCCGCGGCCGACCGCGAGCGTCGCCTTGTCCTTGACATTATCTCTTCTACGGTGCTCGACGGTGAGGCCGATGCTCGCCATATGGCTTGGGGTGACCAGCGCCATTTCTCCTCCAGTGAGGCATAGGCCCCCACAGCGAGGATCGGCACCTTGGACAACTCGGCCATCACATGATGGAGCTTGCGCCTTCCTTTGAAGATCAGGATCTTCTGTCTCCTAGCGGACTCCGACCGCCTTAGCTCCCGTAGAAACCTCCACTTCAAGGGGTGTGCTCCTTTTGTGTGTTTGCGTCTCCTGTGGAGACATCGAGATCACCCGGCACATTCTCTTTGAGTGTGGCGCGCGCCGTCGAGACTTGGCAGCACCTAGGATGCGACGCGGCGACTAGCTGCTCGATCTGGGATATTCCTACCCCGATGGATATCAGCGTCGACGCTTGGAGGTTCTGCCTGGCCGCTATATTATGGCAATTATGGAATGCCAGAAACGACTGTTTGTTTAACACAAAGACTACCACGACTTCTGAAGTGCTGCGGAGGGCGGCGAACGACATCACCCTCTGGTCACACCAGCTTCGCCCCCCAGATCGCCCCCTGTTGAGGTCCTGTGTGGCCTAATTATGCATTGTTGATGTAACCTTCTGTTTTTTCTTCTCCTTCTCCCCCATGTACCTCTGCTGCCACTTTTTATGCTGAACCCTGCCTTTTGAGGCTGCTTCGAGTTATATAACACAAGGTGGGGAAAACGCTTCCCCCCGTTATTCTCGAGAAAAAAAGATTCGAGTGGGATTTGCACCAGAATGGGAAATTCTAGGTTAAATCATTGTACACTGCGCTTGTCAATAGCCATGCGCTCATGAATAACAACAAATTCTAGAAGTTAATACTCTCCCTTAATGTAAGATTTTTACTTGGTGATCATCTTAGAGGCGTGATCTTGACAAGTTACAACCTTGCGAAGTACAAATTGCATGTGAGTAAATGATGCAACTTTTGGCATCATGATGAGACAATTAAACATTTTATTAGTTGAGCGCGAGTTATTCCCATTATATGATCTATCATTTAGGTAATCTGAATTCGTATCTGAGTTGGAATGTGCCAAACATGTTCGGTAATTGGATATGGGTATGCATACATCACTACGGGAAAAAGACACATTCCCGACGGTCTTTTATCGGGGCCGTCGGCATACAGCGCATATCCCGACGGCAAACGGGCACCGTCGGCATATAACAGCTACGCCGACGGCTTTCTTCGAGCGGCCGTCGGCATACTTAGGCCGTCGGCGTACGAACCGTGAACCTACTGGAACCGCACATAGGAAACGCTACACTAGCCAACTAACCACTGGAATTTGTTGTACAATATCAGTTACGATATTATTTCTATTGCAAACTAACCTTGCACTTGTAGAGACTAGAGACACACTTCTATATGGCACGTACATTCAACCGAGCGATTATGGCCCACTAAAGCATGTGCGTGGGTTTCCAGTTTGCATGGTTTGCTTCATAAAACTACTCCCAAAAAATGTCATATTAGATCCGATTTTTAAGGAAACAATTTCATAATTTTAAGAACATTAACTACTCTAGCTAATTTCACGTATGCATTATTAATCCATGGACTATGCTGCTTGCTTCGTACTCACTTTGTTTGCTTCCATACAACAAAAAATGGCATTGAGGTCTAGATTTTGTGCCATCTATAAACAATGCACACACCTCGGTCAACAATGCAACAATGCTTTTTTTTTTTGTATTTTTTTACTTTCTTTGATCTTTTTGAAAAAATTGTCAAAATGGCCGCCATGGATATTCACTGAAAGGGGTCGAATTTTTCAAAACTATCGACGGTTCTCTAATATAACCACTACTTGTGTATCTTAAAATGGTTTTTGTGAAAATATCAGAGCAAACTATCACACAGTTGTAGTTCAAATTTGAATTACTTTCGAAAAATCGGCATAAAGTCATTTAAATGGGCGAAATTTGGTAGAAAGTGAGAAAATTCCTAATACTTGGGGATTATCCATCACATATGGACTACTTTGTGTGATAATTGTAAGTGTTACAATTTGCACCATATTTTTTGTAGTTGCTTCACAATAAAACCCATTTTTGGCATTTAGAAAATGGAAAATGATATTTCTAAAAATAATTTGACAACTCAACTTGGCAACATTGTTTTCCATACCAAGATACACCTATGTGTCAAATATGGGCACTTTATCATAAACTGTGGCATGGAAATGGCCATAACTTGGTCATTTGGGTTGAAACCTATACATGTTTATAGATGATAGACATTTTTGTGAATGATTTTTTTGAAAAGTTTATAAAAACTCATGTTTATTATTTTCCCTAGAAAGTAGTACACATAAAAGTACTCCATGCAAAAGGATCTCTTTTTTTGAGTATTTTTTCACTTTCTTTGATTTTTTCGAAAAATTTGTCAAAATGGCCGCCATGGCCATTCATTGAAAGGGGGTGAATTTTTCAAAACTATCGACGGTTCTGTGATATAAGCACTACTTGTGTATCTTAAAATGATTTTTGTGAAAATACCAGAGCAAACTATCACACAGTTGTAGTTCAAATTTGAATTACTTTCGAAAAATCGGCATAAAGTCATTTAAATGGGCGAAATTAGGTAGAAAGCGATAAAATTCCTAATACTTGGGCATTATCCATCACATATGGACTACTTTGTGTGATAATTGTAAGGGTTACAATTTGCACCATATTTTTTGTAGTTGCTTCACAATAAAACCCATTTTTGGCATTTAGAAAATGGAAAATGATATTTTTAAAAATAATTTGACTACTCAACTTGGCAACATTGTTTCCCATACCAAGATACACCTATGTGTCAAATATGGGCACTTTATCATAAACTGTGGCATGGAAATGGCCATAACTTGGTCATTTGGCTTGAAACCTATACATGTTTATAGATGATAGACATTTTTGTGAATGATTTTTTTGAAAAGTTTATAAAAACTCATGTTTATTATTTTCCCTAGAAAGTAGTACACATAAAAGTACTCCATGCCAAAGGATCTCTTTTTTTGAGTATTTTTTTCACTTTCTTTGATTTTTTCGAAAAAATTGTCAAAATGGCCGCCATGGCCATTCATTGAAAGGGGGTGAATTTTTCAAAACTATCGACGGTTCTGTGATATAAGCACTACTTGTGTATCTTAAAATGATTATTGTGAAAATATCAGAGCAAACTATCACACAGTTGTAGTTCAAATTTGAATTACTTTCGAAAAATCGGCATAAAGTCATTTAAATGGGCGAAATTAGGTAGAAAGCGAGAAAATTCCTAATACTTGGGGATTATCCATCACATATGTACTACTTTCTGTGATTTTGTAAGGGTTACAATTTGCACCATATTTTTTGTAGTTGCTTCACAATAAAACCCATTTTGGCATTTAGAAAATGGAAAATGATATTTCTAAAAATAATTTGACTACTCAACTTGGCAACATTGTTTCCCATACCAAGATACACCTATGTGTCAAATATGGACACTTTATCATAAACTGTGGCATGGAAATGGCCATAACTTAGTCATTTGACTTGAAACCTATACATGTTTATAGATGATAGACATTTTTGTGAATGATTTTTTTGAAAGTTTATAAAAACTCATGTTTATTATTTTCCCTAGAAAGTAGTACACATAAAAGTACTCCATGCCAAAGGATCTCTTTTTTTAAGTATTTTTTCACTTTCTTTGATTTTTTCGAAAAATTTGTCAAAATGGTCGCCATGGCCATTCTTTGAAAGGGGGTGAATTTTTCAAAACTATCGACGGTTCTGTGATATACGCACTACTTGTGTATCTTAAAATGATTTTTGTGAAAATATCAGAGCAAACTATCACACAGTTGTAGTTCAAATTTGAATTACTTTTGAAAAATCGGCATAAAGTCATTTAAATGGGCGAAATTAGGTAGAAAGCGAGAAAATTCCTAATACTTGGGGATTATCCATCATATGGACTACTTTGTGTGATAATTGTAAGGGTTACAATTTGCACCATATTTTTTGTAGTTGCTTCACAATAAAACCCATTTTTGGCACTTAGAAAATGGAAAATGATATTTCTAAAAATAATTTGACTACTCAATTTGTCTTTCCAACGAGAGGCAAATTTGTGGTGCCCTACCATATCAGCATCATGGTGTAGTAATCTTTTGCATCGCATAATTTAAAAATCCCTATTTCTAAAACCATCTTCTTTATGAAAAATATTTTATGAAAATGCTTTGTAATTCTAAAATGAGAAGTAAAAAAAAATTATGGGGCAACCAGCCCAGCTAGCTGACGCACACCAGCCCAACACCACCCAAGCCCCACCTACAGCTTGACCTAATCCCCACACGCATACCAGCCACACAGCACAGAACACACTCTCCTCATCTCTTCCTCCTCTTCTCCATCGAGCGCCGCCACTCTCCTCTCTCTTCCTCCTTCGATCCAGCCTGCCGCCGCACCTCTTGCGTCCGTCCTCGCCCGCTCCGGCCGGCCTCTGGCTGTGCAGCCGCTCCTAGCCGTCCCCGACCTCGCCATGGAGGAGGGCTTCTACTGTTCTAAGGGAGCCGCTGAACGCGACGGCGGAGAGCGGCGCAGTACATAGGTCGTCTGCACCCCCGTCCCTTCCACTCCTGCGAGCAGATCGACCGGCGCCGCGGCCGGGCCTGCTCGCCGACGCGCACGTCCGTGCTTGAGCCCACGGGCACGCCTATGTCTACGTCACCGACGGCGGATCCTGCACGGCGGCAACCGGTACGCGCCAGCGGAGGGCCTTCGTCCACCACGCTGCTTCAAGTCGTCGCCGTTCTCGTTCTTCCCCGCCGGAAACGAAGCCGTGGAGATGGCAGCCTGCTGCTGCAACCAGGCCCAGCTCCGGGTGCAGCCTGTATCCACCAGACCACAGGTGAGGACCCCCGTCCCCGTTTCAATGTTTGGTTCCCTGTGGAACGCCCAAGATTAGCTCAGTAAATTACTTAGATGTGTTTTTTGTAGAGACCTAAATGGTGAGGAAACGCAAATGGTTGCTCTAGCTGGTTGAATCCTCCGTGTTATTGCTGCCAATGCAGATTCAGAGACTAGTCTTGTGGAATAATCATGTGCATGTCAATATGATCACAACTTTGATATTATTTTCTGTGCAGTTTCTAGTGTATGTATGTGCAGTGCGTAGTGTATCTATCCATTGTGAATTCGGTTTCACTACTAGCTGAGTAAAATACCTAGATGTAGATGCAGTGGCACCTAGCTGATAACTCCACATGTTAAAATTATTTTGTACTTCACTGCTGTAATTAAAAATATTGCAAATGCTTCACTACCGTAATTAAAATTTATGCAATACTTGTTGCTTGTTGAAGCTTGCTTGCTGTGAATATTGCTTGCAATACTTTTATTGCTTGCAATATTCTTCAGTATCTTGTTATGTTATCCATTTCGGGAGTCCTTGATGTTCTGAGTATATTTATGCCAGTTTTTGCTGGATCGTATATTCATGCCTTGTTGTCCTTGTATTTGTAAAGTTGGGATCAGTATATTCATGCCGTGGAGTTGGGATCAGTATCATGTCTATGTCCTTGTATTTGAGAAGTTGTCAACTCATTGGTCATGAGAAAAAGGTCAATGATGCCATACATACCCAGATGCCATACAAGTCCCAGTTTAGCCTAAGTTATTCATGTTTTTTGCACTCCATGCTCCAGTTTAGCCTAAGTTATTCATGTTTTTCGCACTCCATGCTCTGGTACCACACGTTACATGTTCCAGAGTACTAGTGAACGCAAAACTAACTACAGGTTCATCATGATCTTGCAGTTATCTTGATTTTGCATAGATTCATCTTGATCTCGCACAGGTTCATCTTGATCACGTGGACTGAAATTCAGATCAGCCTCATCTATGCAGGTTCCCTGTTGCTGCTAACGGAGATCGCTATGACGAGTATGTGGAGTTGCGGAGCTGCTGCTACAGATGATCATGTGTGGAGGAGCACAACACGGTGAGCTACAGCGCGGGGCCGTGCCCGGGAGGTACTTGCAGATTCAAGACTAGTCTTTTGATAATTCTATATGCATGTTTATATATATGCATTCAGACTTCAGATTATTTTCTGCCGCTTATGGGTATTTGTCTAAATCAAGATGCAGACCATGAGGCAGACGTGATGGTCTCCACAGCAAGGAGCATTGCATCCGAGCCTATGATGCCGCTTGCAGCAAGGTGCAGTGCCGCTAGTTTATGTGAGATGCAGGTGTGAACATATAGGAAATAACTGTTGTATATACTTGTTCCTTTTGGTTTTTCTTATCTAGACAGATTTCCATTGTTAAATCTTGCTTGGTGATATATGTATAGATAATACACAACAGCTGGTTATGATGATCTGGTATATGCCTGACATAGATAACTCCTACACATGTTTCCTTGTTGGGATTTAGTTTTTGTTTATATCTATGGTGTTCTTGGGGTCATATGGTCACCGAAGTGTATCTTATATAGTTCTAGATCATCTATATGCCTTCCTAGCTGCTTCAACTTGATCCTGTCTACTTTCCTGTCTGTTTTAGCTGTTTCTTGAACTGTTTTCTTGCTTTTGACAGGTGGCTGAAAACTAAATTGTATAGTGGGTTAACAATTGCTCAATGTTAAGGCATAAGACATTGTAATTTCCATTGCTGAATCCTGTCATTGTAATTAGCCATTTATTGGCTAATATTTTTTGCATTGTAATTTCCAGTCCTGAATCCTGTCATTGTAATTAGCCATTTATTGGCTAATATTTTTTTTGGTTCTGGTCATCAAGTATGCCGACGGTTTTCCGTCGGCATATACTCCAGGTATGCCGACGGCTTTTGCCCTCGGCATACAGGTGGACGGAAGTTAACCAGGAGGTGCCACGTGGCCGCTGTATGCCGACGGTCAGGTCGTCGGCGAACTTGTGGTCGCCGTGAGATGACCGTTTCTGTTAGTTTGTTTGCCGACGGCTTTGTATGCCGACGGCCAACGAAAACCGTCGGCACTATGTTGTATGCCGACGGCTTCCATATCCTGACGGTATTTTGTTCATATGCCGACCGAGAAGAAGACGACGGCCAAAAACCGTCGGCATAAGTATTTACCGTCGGCATAGGTCTTTGCCGACGGTATTACCATGTTTGCCGACGGTTTTGGGCCGTCGGGAATTACCTGTTTTCCTGTAGTGCATGTAGTATGCCTCTTATCCTTGTGGGAGCGGTAACTCTGTGCTGGGATTTATGTCTATGAATGAGTGATGTGTTTTTAACGGAAAGAAGATATGTTTATCCACAAAAGGTTCTATACTTATGTACGCATTGGTGCACTCGGTCCTTACTTGAACAACATGATCAAATGGGGTTATTTACGGTAGAATGTACAGAAGTGTGGTGGGCGAACAAGGAAAATTTCACCCATAACAAATGGTTTTAGATCGTCTTTTTTATTCTTATTTTGAGAGTTTCTTGGTTGGTTGCTTGTTTTCTTTGTGTGTCTTGTGTTTGTACTATATGTGTTTTTCTCACCTTGATGGGACATTTGAGTTAAATAAAATTTATTGTTTCGAGAAAACATTTGTGGAGCTTGGTTCCATGGTGGCTCGAAGCATTGAGTATTCTAATTTATGGTGAAAAAGAGTTTGTAAGCATCGCTTGGTCAACCCACATTAGTCGCCACTAAATATTTAAAATATTATCAAACTAATCCGGTTCCCATTTGCAACTCTATATTGTCTAATTACAGTTGAAAGGTTCATACTATAGACTCTGCCATGATTTGAGCTTGGGCCAACGGCCGTAGAAAAAGCCTACTGTTTCTAATTACCATCGTAGGAGCGTCAATAAAAGGTTGTCACAAACTATTCCTATAGATTTTTCTTTTGACCTACGTTAGTATATAAAGGAATACTACGTATTAGCTACCCACGTGGCTTTGCACGTGTATTTTTTAACTCATGCTATTAAAGTATTTTCTTGCATTTGTCCCCAGTTTTAAAGTATGAGATGGTCGAGGGCTCACTAGCTAACGCCATCTAGGCACTCACCTCCTGAACCTATGGTACTATCTTGATCAATCCAGCCAATATATACATACCTTTCGTTCATACATCCTCAAGCTACTTGTTCTCCTTATACAGTCTGAACTCTGAAGTACAGACTTTACACTACTCATCATGTAAATCGATGTTGTCCATTGATTAATACGAGCAAAAAATAGGGATGGGGACTCAAGAGCAAGAACGATTACACATGGGCTTGCTATCAAGCAAGCGTGATGAGTTTTGAGAATGGAAGACATCAGTAGAAACTATTCCCAAATACTTAAAAGTGCATGCGCAAAACGGTCTCGTGCTTCCCGCGAGTTGCCTGAGTAGGATATGTGTCTCCTCAGCGGTCACGGCATCAACAGTCTCGTTTCCATGCTCCGCTTTACTGACCTGGCTGGTCGCCGGAAGCTTCGGTGTCCCAGCGTTGGTAGGCGCACACAATCGCCCACCCCTTCGGGCACAGTGTTTGCGAAACATGCCATATTTGGACCGTGTGAATTGGCCGGTTCAGTGCTAGTGATTACAGAAAGAAAATGAAAACCATACGTTCAGTATTCGGCAGCTACATTCAATCACAAATTAACTTCTCTTAGCTCTTAAGTTCAGAAAGAAACAGCCAGCAGGTTTTATGTTGCTGATAAATGACCTATGCTAAATTTTGTATTTAATTCCACTTTGCAGTTGGGGAATTAAAATGCTGCACCATATTAATCCCACAGTAAAAATCAACCGTTTCTCCATTCTTTACACAACACCGCCACAAGTAGTATTTATATCCATGTTATGGCGCACACAAGCTCACCGGTTGCCGTTTGTCTCTACCTCTCTCCGGAAAGCTCAACACTCACGAAAATACACAACCAAAATCTCCCAAAGCCCAGCGATGTCTCGTCTCACGGTTTTCGCAATCCTCTTCCTCGTGGCCGCCGCGACCATCACATCTGCACACGGCGGCCGCACTCTCAAGACTGGAAGGAGCGTGCGCCATATGAGCATACCCTTCTTGGCGGTGGCCGAGCCTCCCTCGTCGACAGCCGAGGAGGACATGGCGGTGCTCCGCAGCCTCTACCCGACTGTCAAAACAGTGGATGGCCCCGTGGCATCCTACTACCACCGAGCTGACCAGGACTACAAGGTGCCGGTCACTGGGTTCTAGATCGGCCATGGCCGCCTGCATATTTTGTTTCAACTAAGACTTTAACTGCAAAGTGTGTGCCAACTTTGTAAACGGCCTTCAAACTACTACGCCTGAATAATGACTTAATGAGATATCCATCCTGATAATTCCATTCTTACTTCGCTGTACAATTTTTTTCTAAGACGAGTGGTTTTACTATCCATGCTTTAATTTGTATTTCGGAACTGAAATTCATTGACTTTGATCCAAAATTTTAAATTTTATCATTATACATGTCCAAACCAACATTTGATGGTGATATGTCCAAAACAACATTTGTATGTGATACGATGGTTGTCAGTATAAGCAACTGTTGTAATTTGTCAAGGATCAAATATTGTCCTTTTTGGGGGAAAATAGGTAATAATTAAGGCGGACTCAAGTCCTTGGACGGGCGACACAACACGACGATCGGTAGCCATAGCTAAATACGATCCGACCTAACTGTCATGAAAACAAAGCTTACACTTTGTAGTTACTGCCGCAAAGAAGTTTTTTTTTTCCTTTTGACGTACTAATCTTCTATATCTAAATAGGAATGACGCACTACAAGGAATTCTCTCAACATGCAAGGTATCCACCTCATCAACCATTTTTGAGCAATCCAAGCATGCCACCTAAGCAAATTAGCCAACTAATGAAAAGAACAAAAAAAACTGAGAAGAAAAACGTACGGCAAGCACCACCAGCCCGGCTACACATCTCCCTTTTTCTACTCCACTTCCTATTCTCCATGCATCGCACGCCTCTTCCGCTCCTGCACGATCTCCACGAAAAGAAACTGACTACGTTCCTTGGCCTACTCTCCTCCTTTAGCTTCTATATCTCTCTTTCACCTACTCAGAACTGTTTGAGTTTTACTCACCTCCTTTTCACCATTGCCAGATTGGATCGGCTCCTGCAACTACGCCATCCGTCGCCCTCATCTTCATCTGACAAAAGCACATATACGATCTTGACAAAGTTGTCCTCGGGAACATTAGCACTTTCCTGAGATCTCCGACATGACCGGACCTTCCTCAAACGAAGAAGCGGGAAGCATGGTACTTCGTTTTTCGTCTGATGACATGTGTATTCTGTAGAATTAAAGGTTCAAGGGTTCATATTCAGGGCAAATGTGGTACACCGATGAGCAGGGTAAAGGAATATGTAAGTTTCCTTTTTTATCTTCAGTCCATTAGTAGATTCTAGCAACTTCTTATTTCAGGGTACAACCATGGAGAATTTTGCTACGCCCATAATTCTGGGATGGCATTCATTTTTTTCCAATTGTTTACTGTTAGAGTATAGAATTAGAGTCCAACTAGAGTTGTAATTCTACTAGACTTGTTATCCAAGTCAAGTCAGGTTCCTAGGCAAGGTCGGTTTGTGACCTGTGCTATATAAACCCATGTATACCCACCGATCCAATTAATCAATATACAAGTTATCGATTCTTATATGGTATCAGAGCCAAGAGGTCTCGAGTTCGAGACCCCGCTCACAAGGATTAAAAAAAGAAAAGGAAAAAAGATCCTGCGGCCCGCTCCTATCCCACGCTAAGGACTAAAATAGCCTAGACGTGAGGGGAGTGTTGAATATAAATATATTGCCTAGCCCCTTTCCATCAGTTCGGACTTTTGATCTAGATGGCTAGTGCAGCAATTTTGTTTGGACCTTCCCACTTCGTAACAAATCCGACGTCCACACTATATTTCTTAACTTTCAAAAATATGTTGCTACACACTTTTTTCTTCCTATTCGTTTCATCCAATGTGATAATGGTCGAGAATTTGACAATTTTAAAAATCGTAATGTCTTTCTTCATCATGGCATTCTTCTCCTGTTTTCATGTCCATATACTTCCCACAAAATGGCAAAGCTGAGCGCTCTCTACGCACACTTAACGACATTATTCGTACCCTTCTTATTCATTCATCCATGCCAACACAATATTGGGTTGAAGCCCTGCGTACAGCCACTTATCTCCTTAACATTCGCCCAACCAAAGCCACACCTACCACCACTCCCTACTTCTCCCTCTTTCTTAGTCATCCTAATTATCCTGAACTTCGCATTTTCGGTTGTCTCTGTTTCCCTAACTCCTACTCCACTTCCCCTAACAAGTTAGCTCCTCGATCTATTGCCTGTGTCTTTCTTGGTTACTCGAACGAGCACAAAGGATACCGCTGTCTAGATTTGCTCTCTGGTCGTGTTCATATTTCCCGCCATGTTACGTTTGTTGAGACCATTTTCCTTTCGCCACTCGAATGCCTCCTACCACCAACAACCCCACCATAACCCCAATCAATACCCCAACCCGTGCTCTACTCCCACACTTCAGTTTCCAGCCGTGACTAATAACTCTCCGGTCGCGGTACCGTTTTCTCCTACCACGACACCGGTTTCTCCCGCATCTCCTACCGTGTCATCATCACCATCCCACACCTCTGCCGTGGTAGACGATTCTGTTCCTGGCGATACTTCTCCACCTCCAGTGTCTACCTCATCCGCTGCGCCTGACTCTGGAAACCCCACTCCTGTCATTCCTGCCCGTGCTGTTCCCACCACTAAACCTATTAACGATCATTCCATGCGTACTCGCGCTAAATCTGGTTTTCGGCAACCTCGTCAACTACTTAATCTCAATGCTACCGTTGCAATCTTTCCTGTTCCATCCTCCTACAAGGGCGCTCTTCTTGATAAAAACTGGGCTGCTGCAATGGCCGATGAATACAATGCATTAATTCAAAATAACACTTGGCAGCTCGTTCCTCGTCCTTCCGGCGTCAATGTAGTTTCTGGTAAATGGGTTTTCCGACAAAAAATCAACTCCGATGGCACTCTCTCTCGTTATAAAACACGTTGGGTCTGCCGCGGCTATTCTCAACAACACGGGATTGACTACGACGAAACTTTTTCTCCCGTTGTCAAACCAAGCACAATTCGCACTGTTCTTAGTATCGCCGTCTCCTCTTCATGGCCTATTCATCAGCTTGATGTGAAAAACACTTTTCTCAATGGCTCTCTTCAAGAAACAGTCTATTGTCAACAGCCGCAAGGATTCGTCGTTCCATCTACTCCTGATCACGTTTGTCTTCTTAAAAAATCACTATATGGATTAAAACAAGCTCCTCGTGCATGGTTTCAACGCTTTTCTATATTTATTCAGACCATTGGATTCCTGCCCTCTCAATCGGATACATCCCTATTTGTATATAAAAACAACTCTCATATCTCCTACTTGCTTCTTTATGTTGACGATATCATTCTTACCGCCTCTTCTCAGAAATTTCTAGATCACATTATCTCTCTTCTTAGCGCAGAATTTTCTATGACAGACCTCGGCTTACTTCATCATTTTTTGGTATTGCTGTCACCCGTGATTCTAACGGATTATTTCTTTCCCAACGTCAATATGTCATTGATCTCCTCTCACGAGCTGGGATGCTGGATTTCCAACCATCTAGAACTCCCACTGACACCAACTCCAAATTATCCTATGATGGCGAACCCTACTCTGATTCCACCTTTTGTCGTAGTATTACCGGTGCTCTTCAATACCTAACCATCACACGTCCTGAGCTCTCCTATGCTGTTCAACAAGCTTGTTTATACATGCATGATCCCCGCATTCCTCATTACAATCATGTCAAGCGAATTCTTCGCTATCTCAAGGGTACCCTTGATCATTGTCTTCATATTAATCCCTCTGCTCCCGACTCGTTGACAGCTTATTCCGATGCAGACTGGGCTGGTTGTCCGGACACTCGTCGATCCACATCCGGATACTGTGTTTTTCTAGGTAACAATTTAATTTCATGGTCTTCTAAAAGGCAGGTCACCGTCGCGCGTTCGTCTGCGGAAGCTGAGTACCGAGCCATTGCGCATGCTGTCGCTGAAACAGTCTGGCTTCGGCAACTTCTATCCGAGCTTCATCAACCCATACAGCAAGCTACAATTCTCTATTGTGACAACATTTCAGCAGTCTACATGTCCAGCAATCCAGTACAGCATCTAGGGCATCGGCGTACCAAGCATATCGAGATTGACATTCATTTTGTGCGCGAGAAGGTTGCATTGGGACAAGTTCGAGTACTTCATGTTCCCACCACTGCTCAGTTTGCAGACATATTTACCAAGGGGCTTGCTACTGCACCGTTTGCCGATATACGTTCCAACCTCAACGTCGTCGAACCTCACGTTGACACTGCGGGGGATGTTAGAGTATAGAATTAGAGTCCAACTAGAGTTGTAATTCTACTAGACTTGTTATCCAAGTCAGGTTCCTAGGCAAGGTCGGTTTGTGACCTGTGCTATATAAACCCATGTATACCCACCGATCCAATTAATCAATATACAAGTTATCGATTCTTACATTTACTACGGGTGACATCCTTGGCGGTTTTTCCCTCCGTGTACAAATTCCAAATCCATGGACGCAAACAACAGGTCGTCCTTCTTTTATTGATCTGTATAATCGGGTCGTACACCTTCGATTGAAGCAAAAGAAGTTCTGCTGAGCACCTTAGTGTATATTCATGTTTGATTTTCAAGAACAGGTGTATCCATTCATACTTACCTGTGTTCACTATCCTGATTAAGGTTATTACAACAGTACTTATAATCCAACATTTTGTTCTGACTCTCCAGATGTTAATTACTTATTGTGCTAATTACAGCAGAATAGAAAATAAATATTAATTATGCTTATGAAAGTACAAGGTGCCAATCAACATTGCTTTAAGATCTGTCTTCTTCTGCACATGTCTTGGGTTGAGCTTATTGCTGATGGTTCAGGTGCTGTATCATATATGTGCTGGATCGATGATGCGTCTACATGGGATGTTAGTTCGGTTTGTGACTGATGGCTAAGGTGACAGATGATGAGTACGGCAAGCAGCATATTTTGCTTTGCGTGACTGATTCTTCCTTTCATCAGTGGACATTTTTTTTCTAAACGATGTATTATTGAGGGGTCTTTGTATCCTCCTCCATGGCAAGCATGTATGCATCAGGTCCTCCCTCTCTCATACTAGAAGCAGACCAGGCTATTTGCATAATAAATCATCAATAATAGAAGTAAACAGAACTGTGTGACATATGAAGCTTTGTTGGTCGAACATTTTCCCCTGGTGGGAGCAGATTAATGTGACGTACAGCTTGGTTACATGCTTCAATTCAACATAAAATTTCTCAGTGATCTCAGATGGCAATGAGTTATTTATATTAGACCCATGGTCTCATTGCCGGCACATTTGCCTATCAGTTCCCAGGATTATTTTCCTCGCATTCCTCCTTAACCATTGAGATGTTGCTACAGACTTGGTATTTGTCCATCTCCGTTGAATGTTTAAGGATTAATCAGGTTTCAGTTTTCTTCTTCATGAATTGCGTCCAGCATAATATTACTAATCTGATTTTCTGCATTATGTACAACAGAGTCATTGGACTTGACACTGCTTAAGTGCTTAACAATTGTTAGTTGTATTTTGCTTAGTCATATGCTTCTACATGAACTGATGGATTGATTTGTTAAACACAGATAACTGAACCTATTGAGTGTGGTGACTTTTCATTTGTATAGTCGTATGACGCACTTCTGTGTGTGTGTCTTTTTTCTACATGCAGTTCAAACTTGGCTTACATGAAAGAAATATCGGACATACATGATATGTTATCTTATCGTGCACCTATTTTGCAAGGTGTCTTGACTGTTGTTGTCCCGCCGCAACGCGCGGGGTATCATCTAGTAAACTGAAAAGGAGGGACTACAACAATATAAGGCATTTTTTTTTGAATTTAATATAAGGCATATTAAGTACCATATGGCTTTGCACATGTATCTTCATGCTGGTTCGACAAGCAGCTAGGAAAATAAACTCGAACAGTACTTCAGGTGTGCTTCTGAAACTGGATATCTCTCGAGCTTTCGACACCCTCTCCTGGTCCTTTCTGTTTGAAGTCCTTCGTCAGTTTGGGTTCAGCGAGATCTGTAGGAAACGCATCGCCATCCTCCTTCAGACTGCGTCTACCAGAGTTGTAGTCAATGGGATTCCGGGTAAGAGCTTTGTGCATGCTTGTGGCTTGAGGCAAGGAGACCCGAGCCCCTATGTTCTTTGTCCTGGTTATGGAGGTGCTCACGCGCTTGATCATGCGCGCTGCTGAAGGTAATTTGCTCTCCAATCTGCCGGGAATACGGCCCCTTCAACGTATGTCGCGTTCGCAGACGATGTGGTGCTCTTTTGTAAGCCCAAGTCCTTGGATCTGCTCGCAATTCGCGAAATTCTGAATCTGTTCGGAGGTGCATCTGGGCTGAGAATGAACTATCAGAAGACAACGGCAACATTCATACGATGTTCAGAGCAAGAGGAGCAACAGGTCCAGAGTATCCTTGGATGCACAATTGAGAAATTCCCGATCACATACTTGGGGCTTCAATTGGCGCTACGTCCGCTCACGAAGGCGGAGTGGCAACCCATGCTTTATAAGGTGATCGCTGGTGTGCCGGCCTGGCAACGAGGCCTGCTGGCAAGACAAGGGAGGCTAATTCTGATCAAGTCGGTGGTGGCAGCGAGACCAATACACCATCTGCTAATCACGGAAGCGCCGCTATGGCTGTTGGAGGAGATTGATCGCTGGATGTGTGCTTTCTTCTGGGCTGCGAAAGACAAAGTCAATGGTGGGGATTGCCTCGTGGCGTGGAACCAAATTTGCAGACCCACCAAGTATGGAGGTCTTGGAGTCAAAAATCTGCGCCTGCAAGGTTTAGCCCTTAGGGTTCGATGGATATGGCTAGCACGCACAGATAAGCAGAGACCTTGGCAGGGATTAGCGATGATGAAGGATGCAGCGACTCTTGGAGTGTTTGAGGGTCTTGGTTGCATCAAGGTCGGCAGAGGCAATGACACCTTCTTCTGGAAAGACAAATGGATCGATGGCAAGACGTCGCACTTCATTGCACCAGCGGTGGTTGCTCTAGTCAGTACGAGAAATAAGAACAGAAGAACTGTTGAAGATGGCCTACGGCAACAAAACTGGATCAAGGACATACAGGAGGAGATGTCTGACATCGCGTGCGCCCAATGTGTCAGACTTTGGCTAGCTATCGCAGCAGTGCAGCGGAACGAGCTTGAGGATGACAGTTTCAGCTGGCCGTGCGCCAAGTCAGGAGTCTACTCGGCTAGCGCCACCTACAAGAGATTGTGCATTGGAAGGGTGGAATTCAATGGACACGACTGGATATGGAAGTCCAAAGCGCCGCTCAAGTGCAAGATATTCGCTTGGTTAGCCATGCAATACTACCTCTGGACTTCGGACAGAAAATTTAGACACAATCTCCAGGAACAGACATCGACTTGCTTTGTGTGCTTACAAGAGGAGGACACAGTGGATCATCTTCTGCTCCACTGTGTCTACGCCAGGGAGGTTTGGTTTAGATGTGCGATTGAGCTGGGAGTAACGCTACAGGCACCGTCAGAGTTGGACAGGCTGGAGTCGTGGTGGCAGACCACCAGGCTTAGGTTTCAGAGAGGGGATCGGCGGAGGCTGGATACCCTCATAATCCTGGTCTGTTGGAATCTTTGGAAGCACCGCCATGCATGGGCATTCAACAACAGGAGGAACCAATGTACCCCAGAGCAGCTTGCTAGGAGAATTAGTGTTAGATATGATCTCGTATCGATGGAGCCCAACGGCTCCACGATCCCCTTGATTGCGTCCTGATCGGGGGCGCCCGTTTAAGTTATGGACGGTGGGCCCCTGTGACCTGCGCTATATATAAAGAGGTGGGGGTCGAGGCACGCAGTACGAGGATCACCGCGTTGCCAGCCACCCCACCGACACCCCTTCCGATTAGGGTTAGCGCAGTGCTCACGGGAAGCACCGCCGCCGCACACACGCCGTCACCGTCGACCACCATGGCCTCCGGCTCGAGTACCTCGAGCCACAGCGAAGGTATCGCCTCCGTTTCCCCTCCCTCTCTCTCTGTTCTCTCTCACATACACGTTTCCCACAATGTTCTACCGAAAGAAAGTTTCTAGGATTCTAACAATGGTATCAGAGCGCAATTGGATCCTACTTTTAATTTTCGGTAGCAACAGAAAAGCAAAAAAGAAAAGAACCCAATCCCGAACCCTAATTCAAAGGGAAAAAGAACAAAAGCTCACCGGTTTTGCCGTCGGGCTCGCCGGCAAAGCGCGCCGCTGCAAGGCCGCGCCGTTCCTCTCGATCTCGATGCGCATCGGCAAGCCGAGGCATCGAGACGAAGAACACAACCCCTCACGGGGCAAAGGGCAACCCCGAAAGGGGCAAAGAAAAGAACACCACCCGAGGGGGCAAAGGGCACCACCACCGAGCCGTTTGACGGCGGCGCGCTTGATAACCCACAAGTATAGGGGATCGCAACAGTCTTCAAGGGAAGTAAAACCCAAATTTATTGATTCGACACAAGGGGAGACAAAGAATACTTATAAGCCTTAGCAGCGGAGTTGTCAATTCCACCACACCTGAGAAAGCACTAGTAACAAACGTGATGTGAAAGCAGCAGTAATATGAGAGCGACAGTAGCAGCAACACAGAAGCAATGGCACCAGAAAATAGTTACTTGCGTGGAGTTGACGGAAAAGCAATGATGATTATAGATGGACCGGGGTTCCCAGCTATCTACACTAGTGGTAACTCTCCAATAACAAGTGTTGGGTGAACAAATTACAGTTGGGCAATTGACAGAATATTGAGCGCATGACAATGCATATATATGACATGATGACTACTATGATATTTAATTGGGCATTACGACAAAATACATAGACCGTTATCCAACAGCGTCTATGACTAATAATCCACCGCCGGGTTGTCATCCGAGTTCCCCGTTGGTATTAAGTTGCAAGCAACGGATAATTGCATTAAGTAAAGTGCGTAATGTAAACAAATACATATGACCGTGGACATAGCATTGTTAGGTTATCCCTAGTGGCAACAGCACATCCGCAACCTTAGAACTTTCTGTCACTATCCCAGGTTAAATGGAGGCATGAACCCACTATCTAGCATAAATACTCCCTCTTGGAGATACAGGCAACTACTTGATCAAGGCAACCACAAGTACCGGAGAGCATGCAAGATTTTAAATAACATATAAGATAGATTGATAATCAACTTGACATAGTATTCAATATTCATCAGATCCCAACAAACACAACACCGATTACATCATATGAATCTCAATCATGTAAGGCAGCTCATGAGATCATTGTATTGAAGTACATGGGAGAGAGAGTACCAACTAGCTACAGCTAGAACCCGTAGTCCATGGGGGAACTACTCACGGAGCATGATGGAGGCGGCAGCGTCGATGGAGATGGCTCCGGGGGTCAATCCCCGTCCCGGCAGGGTGCCGGAACAGGACCTTCTGACCCCCGAAACGAAGTTTCGTGGCGGCGGAGCATGGAGATGTATTCGGGAGTTTCGTCAATTGTCCCGTGAGTTTTAGGTCAGGTACAATATATAGTCCAAAGGGCGTCGCGAGGAGGTGACCGAGGAGACGACACCACCCCAGGGCGCCGGGCAAGGCCCAACCGCGCCCTGCCCACGTGTGGGGCCCTCGGGCCTCCCCCGGACTTGTCCTTCTGGCCCATGGAGTCTTCTGGTAAAATAGGGGCCTCCGTAAATTTTCGTCCAATTCCGAGAATATTTCCAGACTAGCTTTTCTGGAATATAAAAACAGCAGAAAACAGGAACTGGCACTGTGGCATCTTGTTAATAGGTTAGTCCAGAAAGTGTATAAAAATGACATGAAGTGTATACAAAACATGTGGCAATTGATATAAAACATGCATGGAACATCAAAAATTATAGATACGTTTGAGACGTATCAGCGCTCACCGTCGAGGTGCTCGCGCACGCCGGCAAAAGGGCCGGCAGGGGCGCCGTCTTCTCATCGCCGGCGTGGAGGTTTTCCTCCACGGGCGGCCATCGGCGCGCGGGAGCGAGCTGCGGCTCGAGAGAAAGAAAAAAAAGGGGTGAGGGAAATGGTGCTCGCCGCGCAGGGGCGTACCGCCGTCGCCGTCTTGCCGGCGGCGCGCCGGAGCTCGCCGGAACCCTAAACCTAAGGGCGCCGCCACGGGAGCACGGGAGAGAGGCAGAGACAGAAAGGGAAACTGAAACCTAGGGTTTAACCGGGTCGATGCGTACCTGATTTTCATCCAGGCGAAACTCACGGACAGCCGTCGGATCGCATCCGACGGCCAGGAGCGAGCGGCGCAAGCACCAGCAGGCCATGGGCCGCTGCGGGCCGTTTTCCGCGTCGCCGCGAGCGATAGATAGAAAAAGGGCCGTGGGCCGCGTGTTTTTTCTCTGCCGAAAAGAAAAGACGTGTTTTCTGTTTATTTTTTCCAGAAGCATGTTTTTTTTCCTATAGTTTTAGAGTATTTTGTTCAGTTTTTTGGACAAATTTTATCTAGTTTTTTCTGCTCAAATTATTCCAACGAAATTTTGTTTAGGAAACAGAAGAAAAGTAAAAGAAATACTTCTGAAAAGTATAAAGTTTATGAATTTTATTCATTTTTCCGCTGCAAATAGTTAAAAGTAATTGCATAAAAGCAATAAAGTGAGAATTAAAAGCATGATTAAAGTGATATTAAAGATGATTATGATTCTGTTATTAAATGACCAACGTTGTTAATAGCATATCATGATTGTTTATTATGTGTTAAAGCAATAAAGTGAGAATTAAAAGCATGATTGAAGTGATATTAAAGATGATTATGTTTCTGTTATTAAATGACCAACGTTGTTAATAGCATGATCATGATTTGTTTATTATGTGTTAAAAGGTGCATTTATTTCTTTTATTGCCCAACGGTGATATAGTTTTAATTGCACAAACGGTTGTATGTTTTGATTTATACCAACGTTGGATTAATTATGCAATTGTTTTTTGTTATCTCATATCCTTGTGGTTTCAGGAAGTTTTCACCTGATGAGTTGCCTCAAGGACGTTCCGACGCTCAGGGGTGACAACTACGCTGAGTGGTGGAAGAAAGTTGAACTGGCTTTTGTCTGCGCTGAGGTTGACTGGGTTGTGAATGCTCCACAGCAGTCAGGCCAGCAGAGCCAGTAAAGAGACAACTGATGATGAATCTGCTTGGCAGAAAAAGTTGAGGGACCATGCTCCAGTGGAGATGGGATACACCCTAGAGAACCAAAAGTGGGTGAACACCAACAAAAAGTGCATGGCATTTATAAAGAACACAGTTGAGAACGCTATTGTGGGCTCAATTGAAGAGTGTATCTCCGTGGGAGAGTATCTCCAAAAGATAAAGAGCCAGTTTACTGGTTCTTCAAAGACATATGCTACCCAGCTGCTAAAACAGCTGGTGACAGAAAAGTATCATGGAGGTGCACATGGCATAAGGGAGCACATTCTCAGAATGAGCAACATGGCTGCTAAGCTTAAGTCCATGGAGGCTGATCTGGAGCTCAAGCCTGCACTCATAGTTCACTTGGTGATGGCTTCACTGCCACCACAGTTTGACAATTTTTGTCAATTACAATGTGTCACCTGAAAAATGGGACATTGAAAAGACCATTGCCATGTTGTCGCAAGAAGAGGAAAGGCTGAAGTCCCAGAATGGGGGCTCCTTGAACTACGTGAAGGACAACAAGAACAGGAACTACAACGGTTCCCCTTCAAAGCCATATGGCAAAGGTCCCACCAGTATAAGCCACATGGCAAAGGTCCCCAGCAGTATCAGCAACAGCAGTGGACAAAGACACATGCCTCCACTGCAAGAAGAAAGGGCATTTCAAGCATGATTGCCCAGATTGGCTCAAGATGATAATGGCAAAGAAAGGTATAGACACAGTTTCTTTTGTAAATGAATCCCTGTATACACAGTTTTCAAAATCTACTTGGTGGATTGACTCAGGTGCAACTGTTCATGTTGCAAATTCTTTACAGGGATTCCATTCGACAAGGACTTTGCAAAGAAGCGAAAGCACATTGAAGTCGCAAATGGAGTTCAAGCAGAAGTTGAAGCTGTTGGCGACATCTCCTTGGAGCTAGCTGATGGTTTCAATATTATGCTTAGAGATGTTTTATTTGTTCCTTCGATTCACAGAAACTTAATAAGTGTATCGTGTTTGGATAAAGACAGTTATGAATGTTATTTCGGTCATGGCAAGTGTGCCATATGGTTTAAAGATGCTTGTGTGGGTATTGCTTTACTTCATGATAAGCTTTATTTGTTATCCTTGCGTGAAAAAGTGCATTCTGTGTAATGTGAATGAACAAATTCCCTTGTCGAACAAAGAACAAAAGAAAAGAAAGCGAACTCATGACTCTTCGAAGTTATGGCACTGTCGATTAGGCCATATTTCGAGGGGAAGAATAGAAAGCCTCGTTAAAAATGATATTCTTCCTCCGTTAGAGTTCTCAGATATCGAACAATGCATAGATTGCATAAAAGGAAAATACGTAAAACAAATTAAAAAGGGTGCAAACCGAAGCACAGCGACACTAGAAATTATTCACACTGATATATGTGGACCATTTCCGGTGAAAAGTGTGGATGGTTATGACTCGTTCATAACGTTCACAGATGATTACTCCCGATATGGTTATATTTATCCAATTAAAGAAAGATCTGAAGCATTGGATAAATTTAAAATATTCAAAGCTGAAGTTGAAAATCAACATGATAAAAGAATTAAAATAGTCAGGTCCGACCGTGGGGGGGAGTACTACGGTCGGCACACTCCATATGGTCAAGTACCTGGACCTTTTGCAAGGTTTTTACAGGAAAATGGAATAGTCGCCCAGTATTCTATGCCGGGCGAACCACAGCAAAATGGAGTAGCTGAAAGGCGTAACCGTACTCTTATGGATATGGTGCGCAGTATGATGAGTTATTCCACACTGCCATTGGGATTATGGATGGAGGCGTTAAAAACCGCCATTCACATTCTCAACAGAGTACCAAGTAAGTCGGTGCCCAAAACACCGTACGAGTTGTGGACAGGGAAAGTTCCTTCTCTAAGCCACTTGAAAGTCTGGGGGAGCCCAGCTGAGGCAAAAGTTTTAATCCACACATTGCAAAGTTAGACCCCAAAACAGTAACTTGCCATTTCATTGGCTATCCTGATAGATCAAAAGGTTATCGTTTCTACTGTGCAGACAGATACACAAAGTTTGTAGAAACGAGACACGCGGTCTTCTTGGAGGACGAAATGATGAGGGGGAGCATGGTAGGCCGGAAAATTGATCTTGAGGAGAAGAGGGTGTGTGCACCTTTTCCGATGATCCATGAGCCATTTTTCGCCCTACCTGTTGTACCTGCACCGATAATCCCAGAGGTTGTGGTGCAAGCACCTGTTGTAACTCCACCCGTGACCACAACGAGGCAAGATTCGGAACCTGTCCGTCAGGAGCCGACTCAACCCGTTGTTGAGCATGAAAGGGAGCGACGACAGCCACATTTAGAAGAAGAGTCGCACGTTGAGACACATGATGTGCCAGAGAATGAGACTCTCAGAAGGTCTAAAAGAGCTAGGAAATCAGCTATTTCTAGTGATTATAAGTTTATAATACAGAAACAGTTCATATGGAAGAAGATCCCACTTCATATGAAGAAGCCATGAGAAGCGTTCACTCTTCGAAGTGGCTGGAAGCCATGGAAGACGAGATGAAATCGATGAGTTCTAACAATGTTTGGGACTTAGAGGAAATTCCTAAAGGAGCCAAAACAGTAGGCTGCAAATGGGTCTACAAAACTAAGTATGACTCCAATGGAAACGTTGAAAAGTATAAAGCGCGACTTGTGGCAAAAGGCTTTACGCAAAGAGAAGGGTAGATTACAATGAGACATTTTCTCCGGTCTCATGTAAGGATTCCTTCAGAATCATCATGGCACTAGTTGCGCATTTTGATTTAGAGTTGCATCAAATGGATGTAAAGACGGCATTTCTAAATGGAGATTTAGAAGAGAATGTTTACATGAAACAACCCAGGGTTTTTTCATGGAGGGGAAGGAACATATGGGATGCCGCCTAAAGAAATCCATTTATGGGTTAAAGCAAGCCTCTAGACAGTGGTATTTAAAGTTCAATAATACAATTAAAAGTTTTGGATTTAAAGAGAATGTTGAGGACAACTGCATTTATGCAAAGTTTAAAAGTGGGAAATATATTTTCCTAATTCTGTATGTGGATGATATTCTGCTTGCGAGCAATGATGTCAGTCTACTACTAGAAACAAAGAAGTTCTTGTCCTCAAATTTTGATATGAAAGATCTTGGTGAAGCTTCATATGTTTTGGGCATAGAAATTCACCGGGATAGAAAGAATGGAGTGTTAGGACTATCACAAAAGGCATATTTAGAAAAGGTTCTAAAGAAGTATAATATGCATAAAAGTAGTACCTCACCTGCTCCTATAGTCAAGGGCGACAGTTTTGGGAAATTTCAATGTCCCAAAACCAATATGAGATCGATCGAATGAAAGCAGTACCATATGCTTCGGCTGTTGGAAGCTTACAGTATGCACAGGTGTGCACTCGCCCTGACTTAGCTTTTATCACCGGGGTACTCGGTAGATATCAAGAAAATCCAGGCCATGAGCACTGGAATATGGTAAAGAAAGCATTGCGTTATGTGCAAGGCGCAAAAGACCTCATGCTAACATATAGAAGATCTGATTCCCTAGAGATAAGAGGGTATTCAGACGCAGATTTTGCGGGAGACAAAGATGATAGAAAGTCCACGTCAGGATACGTGTTCACTCTCGCAGGAGGGGCTATTTCGTGGAAAAGCTCCAAACAGTCATTAGTTGCATCATCCACGATGTATGCAGAGTTTATAGCATGTTATGAGGCCACGGGGCAGGCGGTATGGTTAAAGAAATTTATACCCGACTTGAAAGTGGTAGATTGTATTGACAAACCACTAAAGATGTACTGTGACAACCAGCCGCAGTATTCTATGCTCACAACAACAAGTCGAGTAATGCTACAAAGGCAATAGATATAAAGTATTATGTTGTGAAAGATAAATCCAGGATCAAACTAAGTCTCGAGCATATAAGGACAAAGGAAATGCTTGCGGATCCGCTAACGAAAGGCTTACCACCCAATGTGTTCCAGGAACACATAGCCGGCATGGGTTTAATGGAAAGCCTATGATTCCTGGATCACAGAGGCCCAAAAGTAACAGGATTTGTTTCAAAACAGAAAAGTATATAGTGGCTGTCTGATTCTATCGGCAATTAAGCTGTGACGATGAAACATGCTCTATGTACTAATCGGTGATGAAACGAGTAAAGTTAAAGGTAAAAAAGTTAAAAGTAAAAGTTGAGATCAAGGGGGAGAATGTTAGATATGATCTCGTATCGATGGAGCCCAACGGCTCCACGATCCCCTTGATTGCGCCCTGATCGGGGGCGCCCGTTTTCGTTATGGACGGTGGGCCCCTGTGACCTGCGCTATATATAAAGAGGTGGGGGTCGAGGCACGCAGTACGAGGTTCACCGCGTTGCCAGCCACCCCACCGACACCCCTTCCGACTAGGGTTAGCGCAGTGCTCACGGGAAGCACCGCCGCGGCACACACGCCGTCACCGTCGACCACCATGGCCTCCGGCTCGAGTACCTCGAGCCACAGCGAAGGTATCGCCTCCGTTTCCCTCCCTCTCTCTCTGTTCTCTCTCACATACACGTTTCCCACAATGTTCTACCGAAAGGAAGTTTCTAGGATTCTAACATTAGGGAGTGATACGTCTCCAACGTATCCATAATTTCTGCTGTTCCATGCTTACATTATACCATTTGCTACATGTTTTATATACACTTCATATCACTTTTATGCATTTTCTGGGACTAACCTATTAACAAGATGCCACAGTGCCAGTTCCCTGTTTTCTGCTGTTTTTGGTTTCAGAAAGTTACTTCTGGAAATATTCTCGGAATTGCACGAAACAAAACGCCAAGTCCCTATTTTTCCAGCACGTACACGGAGTCCGAAGGAGAGACGAAGGAGATCCACGAGGTGGCCAAACCACAGGCTCGCACGGCTGGGGGCCCCACCGCGCCACCAGGTGGTTTGGGCCCCTCGAGGGTCCGCCGACATCGCCCTTCGCCTATTTATTCCCGAGATGTGAAAACCCTAAAATACTGAGCCTTTCATCTAGAACATATTCGCTGCCGCCGCCGTCGTCAACCCTAAATCGGGGGGTTCTGAAGCTCTTCCCGGCACCCTGCCGGAGAGGGGAATCATCACCGGAGGGCTCTACATCGCCATGCCCGCCTCCGGAGTGATGCGTGAGTAGTTCATCCTTGGACTATGGGTCCATAGCAGTAGCTAGATGGTTGTCTTCTTCACTTGTGCCATCATGTTTAGATCTTGTGAGCTGCCTATCATGATCAAGATCATCTTATTGTAATGCTACATGTTGTGTTTGCTGGGATCTGACTTATATTGATACCTATGTGGAGCTGAATATTATATTATCATGTCTATGTCATTTGTGATCTTGCATGCTCTCCGTTACTTGTTGAAGCCTTGGCCAAGTGAATACTTGTAACTCCAAGAGCGGGTATTTATGCATGATAGTTGGGTTCAACCTCTATTTAACCTGGGATAATGACAGCAAGTTCTAAGGTTGTAGATGTGTTGTTGCCACTAGGGGTAAAACAGCAATGCTTTATTCAAGGATGAATGTATTGTTTACATTACGCACATTACTTAATGCAATTGTCCGTTGCTTGCAACTTAATACTGGAAGGGGTACGGATGTTAACCGGAAGGTGGACTATTTAGTCATAGATGCATGCTGGATAGCGGTCTATGTACTTTGTCGTAATGCCCAAATGAATCTCATAAAAGACACCACAGCTCACACATGCATGTTATATGCACTTATCAATTGTCAATTGCCCAGCTATAATTTGTTTACCCAGCATGTTAGTTATCTTATTGGAGAGACACCACTAGTGAACTGTGGACCCCGGTCCATTCTTTTACATCTGAAATACAATCTACTGCAATCATTGTTCTCTACTGTTTTATGCAAACAAACATCATTTTCCATACGATACGTTTAACCCTTTGTTTTCAGCAAGCCGGTGAGATTGACAACCTCACTGTTAAGTTGGGGCAAAGTAATTTGATTGTGTTGTGCAGGTTCCACGTTGGCACCGGAATCCCTGGTGTTGCGCCGCACTACACTCCTTCACCAACACCTTCCAAGCACTCCTTCACCAACATATTCACTTTTAAACAAGGGAGTGAGGAGAATTTTAAAGAAGCTTGGTCTAGAATTAATGATTCCTTTGGTAAAACTGATCCTAAAATGACTTTAAGTTTGCTTCTCACTAGCTTCTACTTTGGTCTAGCCCTTTGTTATAGATATGCTTTAGATGCTATTGTGGGAGGAGATTTCCTTCACTGTGATGGGGACCAAGCTTTTAATGCCATAAAAAAGTTGATTGCAACTTCTAGCTCAACTAATAAATTTGATTCGGCCCTTGTTAGCATCCATGCTAGATTAAACACTCTTGAGACACATATATCTTGTTTAAAGGACGGCTATAATCAAATTCGGGAATATTTTGACTATGTTCCAACAAATTTTGAACCTTCGATGTGGGTCCCTACGGTAAAGGTTGCTATTTGTGGTGAAACCTTTTATGCTCGTTGTGATATTATGTCTGAGTTTTGCCTTATGCCTAAAAGCATTTATGAAACTTTGAATCTTTGGGGACTTGCTGAAGGAGGAGAAGGAATAACTCTTACTGATAACTCTGTTATATTTCCCGAGGGGATAGCTGAGGGTGTGTTTACACCTTTCTTGGGAGAACGGTGTCCACTGATTATCTTGTTATTGAATGTGCAGGGACAGGACAAATTACACTTGGAAGATCTCTGCTCAAATTAATGGGAGCAACCATAGATGTGGGAAAAGGCACTCTGAATCTTACCTCCACACCAAGGTGCGGCCATGTATTCCCCAAACCAAAGAGTAAGTCTAAGGGTAAGAGAGGTAGGCACATGGCCCTTGGTATTGATGTCAATGCTCCTCCACTTTTCAACACTTGATTTTCACTTTCTGCGCCTAGCTGAAAGGCGTTAAAGAAAAGCGCTTATGGGAGACAACCCATCGTTTTTATTTGCTGTTATTTTTGTTTTCTTTGAGTCAAGGAGTTTTGTTACTTCTGTAGCAACTCCTTTGTATCTTTATTTTATCGCAATGTTGTGCCAAGTAAAGTTCTATATTGAAAGTTGATGCAAGATTTGGATTTCTGCGCAGTGACAGATTTTTAGCTGTCACGGATTTGAGCTTATCTCCCTGTAGAAAATTCAAAAAATTCTGAAAAAATCACGCATATTCCTGAGATATGTACGCAACTTTCATTATTTTAGGCCAGATCCATCTGAGCAACTTAAGTGCCTCGAAAAAATTCGTCATTCCAGACTGTTCTGTTTTTGACAGATTCTGCCTTTTGTTTTGCATTCGCTCTTTTACTGTGTTTGTGTGGATTTCTTTGCTCCACAAAGCATTGGTGGCTGTAGCTAATGTCCAGAAGCTTTGGGATTGATTGTATCATTACAGAATATGAGAATTTTTGATTATGCACTAACCCTCTAATGAGAACTGTCTTGAGTTTGGTGTGAAGGAAGTTTTCAAGGATCAAGCGAGAAGGGTGATATTATGTGATCAAGAAGAGTGAAAAGCCTAAGCTTGGGGATGCCCCCGTGGTTCATCCCAACCATATTCAGAGAGACTCAAGCGTCTAAGCTTGGGGATGCCCAAGGCATCCCCTTCTTCATCAACAAACTTATCAGGTCATCTCTAGTGAAACTATATTTTAATTCTTTCACATCTTATGCGCTTTACTTGGAGCGTCTGTGTGTTTTTATTTTTGTTTTTGTTTGAATAAATTCGGATCCTAGCAATCCTTGTGTGGGAGAGAGACACGCTCCGCTTTTTCATGTGAATACTCATGTTCTTCACTTATATTTGTTGAGTATTCTTAACTAGCTACTGCAGTGCTTTTAGCTCCTGTTTTTCATGCATCTCTTCGAGCTGTTAGCACTTGTTTATAAATACTCTCTTGCTGCATTATATTATCATTTGGAGAGTTTATGTTTAATAAATTGATTGGTGTTTGTTTGGAAGAAAGAAAATGCTACATGTAGTAGTTGGTATTGGAAAAGACATATGCATTCTTGTAGATCATTGTCTTGTTTGATTTGATGCTTTGCAATTGTTTTGAGCTCTCAAGTAGATCATGTTTAAGCTCTTGCATCATGTAGTTAAAGCCTAGTAGTGGAGAACTACCGTAGAGCTTGTTGAGACTTGGGATGCATATTTGTTCTCTCTAAGGTCTAGATATTTTCTGGTAAAATGTTTGAGCAACAAGGAAGACAGTGTAGAGTCTTATAATACTTGCAATATGTTTTTATGTGATTCTTGCTGTACCGGTTTATACTTGTGTTTGCTTCAAACAACCTTGCTAGCCTAAACTCTGTACTGAGAGGGAATGCTTCTCGTGCATCCAAAACTTGAGCCAAAACCCATGCCATTTGTGTCCACCATACCTACCTACTATGTGGTATTTCCTGCCATTCCAAGTAAATATTTCATGTGCTACCTTTAAACTATTCAAAACTTTATTACTCCTTATTTGTGTCAATGTTTTATAGCTCATGAGGAAGTATGTGGTGTTTTATCTTTCAATCTTGTCATTTACTTCTGACAGACTTTCACCAATGGACTAGTGGCATATACATCCGCTTATCCAATAATTTGCAAAAAGAGCTGGCAACGGGGTGCCCAGCCCCAATTAATTACAACTTTCATTAATAATTCTCTTCACATGTTTTGCCCTGATTTATCAGTAAGCAACTTAATTTTGCAAATAGACACTCCTCCATGGTATGTGAATGTTGGAAGGCACCCGAGGATTCGGTTAGCCATGGCTTGTGTAAGCAAAAGGTTGGGAGGAGTGTCATCTATAAAGAAACTAAAATACATGTGTAAACAAAAGAGAAGAGGGATGATCTACCTTGCTGGTAGAGATAACGTCCTTCATGGGAGCCGCTCTTGAAAGTCTGGTTGACAAGGGGGTTAGAGTGCCCACTACCATTCGTTGACAACAACAAACACCTCTCAAATACTTATTTTGTGCTCTCTATATGCTTTCGAAAACTTAAAAAGCTCTAGCACATGATTTAATCCCTGCTTCCCTCTGCGAAGGGCCTATCTTTTACTTTATGTTGAGTCAGTTTACCTACTCCTTTCTATCTTAGAAGCAAACACTTGTGTCAACTTTGTGTGCATTGATTCTTACATGTTTACTTATTGCACTTGTTATATTGCTTTATGTTGACAACTATCCATGAGATATACATGTTACAAGTTGAAAGCAAATGCTGAAACTTAATCATCCTTTGTGTTGCTTCAATGCCTTTTACTTTGAATCTATTGCTTTATGAGTTACCTCTTATGCAAAACTTTTTGATGCTTGTCTTGAAAGTACTATTCATGAAAAGTTTTTGCTTATATGATTCATTGTTTACTCTTTATCTATTTGTTAGCAAACTATAGATCATTGCTTTGAGTCACTTCATTCATGACATGAGCCTTGCAATATATTGATCAAGATTGTGTGAAAGCATGTCTCCTCAGAAATTATTTGTTGTTATCGTTTTACCTACTCGAGGACGAGTAGAACTAAGCTTGGGGATGCTTGATACGTCTCCAACGTATCCATAATTTCTGCTGTTCCATGCTTATATTATACCATTTGCTACATGTTTTATATACACTTCATATCACTTTTATGCATTTTCTGGGACTAACCTATTAACAAGATGCCACAGTGCCAGTTCCCTGTTTTCTGCTGTTTTTGGTTTCAGAAAGTTACTTCTGGAAATATTCTCGGAATTGCACGAAACAAAAGGCCAAGTCCCTATTTTTCCAGCACGTACACGGAGTCCGAAGGAGAGACGAAGAGAGCCACGAGGTGGCCAAACCACAGGCGCGGCAGGGGCCCACCGCGCCCCGGTGGTTTGGGCCCCTCGGGGGTCCGCCGACATCGCCCCTTCGCCTATTTATTCCCCGAGACGTGAAAACCCTAAAACACCGAGCCTTTCATCCAGAACATATTCGCTGCCGCCGCCGTCGTCAACCCTAACTCGGGGGGTTCTGAAGCTCTTCCCGGCACCCTGCCGGAGAGGGGAATCATCACCGGAGGGCTCTACATCGCCATGCCCGCCTCCGGAGTGATGCGTGAGTAGTTCATCCTTGGACTATGGGTCCATAGCAGTAGCTAGATGGTTGTCTTCTCCACTTGTGCCATCATGTTTAGATCTTGTGAGCTGCCTATCATGATCAAGATCATCTTATTGTAATGCTACATGTTGTGTTTGCTGGGATCTGACTTATATTGATACCTATGTGGAGCTGAATATTATATTATCATGTCTATGTCATTTGTGATCTTGCATGCTCTCCGTTACTTGTTGAAGCCTTGGCCAAGTGAATACTTGTAACTCCAAGAGGGGGTATTTATGCATGATAGTTGGGTTCAACCTCTATTTAACCTGGGATAGTGACAGCAAGTTCTAAGGTTGTAGATGTGTTGTTGCCACTAGGGGTAAAACAGCAATGCTTTATTCAAGGATGAATGTATTGTTTACATTACGCACATTACTTAATGCAATTGTCTGTTGCTTGCAACTTAATACTGGAAGGGGTACGGATGTTAACCGGAAAGTGGACTATTTAGGCATAGATGCATGCTGGATAGCGGTCTATGTACTTTGTCGTAATGCCCAAATGAATCTCATAGTAGACACCACAGCTCACACATGCATGTTATATGCACTTATCAATTGTCAATTGCCCAGCTGTAATTTGTTTACCCAGCATGTTAGTTATCTTATTGGAGAGACACCACTAGTGAACTGTGGACCCCGGTCCATTCTTTTACATCTGAAATACAATCTACTGCAATCATTGTTCTCTACTGTTTTATGCAAACAAACATCATTTCCATTCGATACGTTTAACCCTTTGTTTTCAGCAAGCCGGTGAGATTGACAACCTCACTGTTAAGTTGGGGCAAAGTAATTTGATTGTGTTGTGCAGGTTCCACGTTGGCACCGGAATCCCTGGTGTTGCGCCGCACTACACTCCTTCACCAACACCTTCGAAGCAAACCTCGTTTTCCTACTGGTTCGATTAAACCTTGGTTTCATACTGAGGGAAAACTTGCTGCTGCACTCATCATACCTTCCTCTTGGGGTTCCCAACTGACGTGTGACGTACAAGCATTGTTTCTGCACTGTTGCCGGGGAGATATTCCCTCGTCAACTTAGAGCTAGCAGGGAGGAGTGGCTAACTTGGGAGCAAGTTGCCGCGGGAGAGAGATACCCCCCCCCCCCCCCATGAGTAGTCAGTAGTGTGTGAGTTTGGGAGTTCTGCAGCCCCTTTTGTTTGCAATTGTGGGTTGTATTCTTGTAATTAAACTCTCTCTTCTATCAATATATGGTACGTTTTTTCGCGTACTCGCCAATTTTTTTTTTTTTTTTGCACCCACCCCCGTGATCCTTTAGTACTAACTGGGTCAATCCAGCCCATATATATCTCCTTCACTCCTACATATGCCCAAGCTGATTATTCTCTTTATATAGTCCAAAGTTCAAGCTTTACACTATTGTCTAACCTCAGCATATAGATGGTTTCGATCAAATGATACTAATAAAAGGAGTTTAGATAGCGAGTTAAAAAAGCAAGAACAATTACATATGTGGGCTTGTATCAGGCAAACGATGACGAGTTTTGAGAATGGAGGGCAACAGGAGAAATTATCATAGCCAACCCATCGGATCGGTAAGAACAAGATTTGGAGGAAGACAAGGCACGTTCTTGATGTCTACCACACTTCTTTTATCCTCTTTAAACCGGCCACTCGCAACATGTAGGACGATACATTCTGGACAACCCAGTTTGTTGACACTGACTCATATGTACGTATGGGTTACGTCAAAAGAAAGATGTTCATTCTCTTCTCATTTCTTCATTTATAGCTGCCTTGTTGAGACGATGTTTCATGACCTGATTGGCTTCTCGAGGTACTTTGTGGCTACCTAAATTTTAAATGGACAATATAAAACACTAAATATAGGCATAAACAATGTAGAGAATTTCAAAGGTTCAGAGTTAGAATTCTCAACTTATGCTTAGAAGAGATGCAACATGCATATCGATGAGCAATATATTCCGGAAAGGGAAATATAGTCTCTTGAAATAGGCTTCGTCCCACTTTATAGATAAAACAACAACCATACAACTCCAAAATGCAACTCGACACCACAATACACGCCCCCAATGTGGATTAACTATATTCTTGTTATCTAGAGAAAATTTATATTCTTGTTATCCAATAAACAGTTGAGAAAAATAAATTGTAACCCTCTGATATATGCTTATGTGCATACATAAAATTGGAATTAGCAAGTAATTTTTGCTTGAAAAATCAACGCCTCAAGCCAGGTGCATACAAAATGACCACAACACCCTAACTACCATGAAATAGTAGAGCTGATGCATGGTACAACGTCGACGATAAATCAGGGTGCATCTCCTTCGGCCCCGCTTGGATTGTCGTATTTGAGGCCAAAACCCACGTGATTTACGGTCCATGGCTAATTTCCGACGCAGGCCAGTAAGGCTGCTTGGTTCACTGTTTTAGAATCTGACCTGGCCCCTTTTTTAGCCCATTCCCTAGGAAAACGCAACGCACCCGCAGGTCCGTGTAAAGTAAACTCGTTTCCTTGTGCACGGCCATAGACGCGCGTATAGGCCGGAATTAAAACCGGGCTCCCAAGTGGGGCCTTTTTTTTTTGAACAGAGCATCTCCTTCCGGACTTAACTTTGATAAAGAATTAGTCCTTAATTTATCTTTTATACTCCGTATATGTTATACAACATTGGTATGTTCGATCCATATTCGAAAAGAGATTTTTTTTTGAATTTTCCATATATATTAAACCAACAAAGAGTACACGATTAAATCGATTACAAAAACAATACTAAAAGAGACGAGCAAATCTATGAGATCTTCAAGCCCTTTCTTTTTCCATGACACAATCTTGTACTTTTCTGAAGGCAGCCATAGAACAACGCCGAAAACACCAAACCACAGACCTGTGAATACCAACGAAAGTTCTCCCCTTTTAATTTTGAGCCGCAATGCCAAGACTTTGTGCACGCACGCAACCATTAAATTAATCAAGCAACATCGGCAAGAGCACCACCACTGATATTTCAGGGACAAATAACCGAGCCACTTTGTCGATGTCGTTGGAGCCGAGAGAACGAATCACCATTGCCGAAGACGTAGTAGCCGGGATAGATAATGCGAGGACAAACCTCCTCACGGCAACCACGAGAAACAATCCAATATTGATCTGGCGAAGCAAGATCTGAATAACCATACCTAGACAAACTTAATCTTCCAAAGCCACCGTTGACGTCGGGAAGAGATCTCGCCGACGAACGAAACGCGGAAGACCACTTATTGCAGACGATGCCATCTCCATTGACGAAGAAGATAACAAACAAAACCAAGCTCTCACATTAATGACTTTTGTATAACGTTCTGCGCAGGTCTGAGGTCCCATGCCAGAGCGGCACCTAGAGGAGGAGGTGAGGACCCGTCAAGGCGACAAGCAGGCCCGGGCCGAAACAACGAACAATCGTCACACGCAGCAACCGTTTCGGCTGAACCTGGTCGCAGATCACGAACCAGATACGACACGACCCAGACGCTCCCGGCTCCCGGCGATCCTCTCCACTTCCCTTCTCCGACGACGGCTGCCACCCAATCCGTCCCCGCCGCCAGATCCGCGCGGCCACACCCGCCCTCCGCGCTCTCCATCTTGGGCCTCGGCAGAACCACGCGGGCGGCGACCGTCTCTAGCCATGGTGAGTTCCTTGCCCTCTCCTTCGTCCAGATCCTCTTGCGCTACGCCTGAAATTTTTCGTTCGGATCCCGGATCCCGGTAAACTGGAGAGCATACCCTCGATTCGTCATCGATTTGGAATTAGCAGGCCAAGTATAGCCAATTTAGTGCAATTTCTCAAGCTAGTCCATTTTCTCAACGATACCAAGGACCCAGTAGTGTTATGATTATCTGATTTCAAGGAGAAATGATATCTATCATCCTGAATTCACCACGATCTTTCCTGTTACCATACGAATTTCGTCAGCAGCTGCCCACTGAATCTGTGGCTAGGCCAAACTCCTTTTGAGCGCTTGGTTCTTGTACTGTAGTTTCGAGAAGTTTGTAATTTGTAGACTGGATCTTTTTTAAAATGCTGCGTATTTCAGTATCACACTGATTGCTTCTGGCGATTCCATCTTTCCAGCTTGTATTGTTCCAGTGTAGAACAAACATGTAGAGAAACAGATTAATGAAAATGCATTTCTAGCAGGCCAAGTATAGCCAAATTAGTGCAATTTCTCAAGCTAGTCGATTTTATCAACGATACCAAGGACCCAGTAGTGTTATGATGATCTGATTTCAAGGAGAAATCGTATCTATCATCCTTAATTCACTACGATCTTTCCTGTTACCATACGAATTTGGTCAGCAACTCCCCATTGAATCTGTGGCTAGGACAACTGGACAAACTCCTTTTGAGCGCTAGGTTGTTGTGTTGTAGTTAATTTGTAGACTGGATGTCCTTTAAAATGCTGCGTCTTTCAGTATCACGCTGATTGCTTCTGGCGATTCCATGTTTCCAGCTTGTATTGTTCCAGTGTAGAACAAACACGTACAGAAACAGATTAGTGAAAATACATTTCTCGAAACTACGCTGGTTGTTGATAAACTAATATTTGCATCATGGTTTCAGAAAACTAGGCATTTTAAGATTGCAACGGAATTGACTGTTGTGACCCAGTCATCAGTGATACAACTATGAAGGGCTCTGTTATGAAGTTGTATTAGTCTTGTTCATGATTGTTAGGTGGGTAAGGGGGGAATGCCTACCAGTTCCGGTTGAAAATCATAAATCCTGTGGTTTCCTTAAAAAGTGATGAAACTCAGTGTAGTCGCTAGTTCGTCAAGATGAAGTGTAAGGTTAGGTAGCCGTTTGTCTGTCGCCATTGTTCAGAACATGAAATCCGTCCATGCAGCATAAGTGGTTGCTTGTTGCTACTAGCACTGGATCTTATTTGGGCTACACTGACACTTAATTTTCTTTTTCACTCTACGTCTTCACAGATTAATTTCGTGCTTCTAATCAGCCGCCAGGGCAAGGTGAGGCTAACCAAGTGGTACTCGCCTTACACTCAGAAGGAGAGGACTAAGGTCAGCATCCTACACTGCTTTCTTGGCACAGCTTGTATGACTGTTCTGCTCTTTCTGTGCCTATTGCAATATCTATTTATGTGTGTGGTAGTCAAAGCTGAGTTTGCTACTAAGCCGTGTTTGTGCTAGTGTACGCTTATTATTATGAGAATGGTAATGGATGCTTCTTGTTATGATAAATTTGCAGTTATTGTACTGTTCGTAAGATCTAGCTGTCTTATTCTTTAATAGTTGTTCTTGGTATTTTCCTAGCAACATGAGTGCACACTCGGTGTATGTGTTTTGTGTGCGAGGACTATTGTACTGTTTATCTTATTTTTTTAATATACCCTGCTCATTTGAAAAGGTCATTCGTGAGCTTAGTGGACTCATTCTTCCTCGAGGACCAAAACTCTGCAACTTTGTTGAATGGAGAGGTTACAAGGTTGTGTACAGAAGGTATGTTTTGGAATAAGGAATGCCATTGAGTTTACACTGTTTGCTTAACTTTTTATATGGTTTTGCAAGATTCTCGTGTTAGCTAGTTATGTTGGAGTAATCCTGTGCATCAGGATGACATCACCCTCTGCATCATGTGCATGTCAGCACAGTTCTAGAAATATCTACCACAGAGTAAAAGAGAACTTGGTTTTTACTTCTATTTCTTAGTGGTTAAGCTAATAGCTAGTTGTATCCAGGATAGACATGAGTTGTACTCTGTAGAAGTAGCAAACTTCTCCTTCCCATCTTAGTTGGAGCTAGTTGTATAGGTCGGTTTGTAAGTCCTATTTGCTTAGTAGCTAAGGTAGTAGAGTTCAAAGCAAACTTGAACTCCATCTCTAGGATAGACGGTTCTTCTATATAAGGACATGTACTCCATCATTTGTAAACATGAAGAGTGAGCAAGAGACTATAGCACGAGTTGTGTGTGTGCTGAAAGCCTCTGTGAGTTCCTCTTGGGTCCGTGTGTGTGCCTAAGTCTTCTCCTACCTTGGCCATAGCCAACAAGTTATATACATGTTTATAATTGTGATTGTCAGGTATGCGAGCCTGTATTTCTGCATGTGCATTGATGCTGAGGACAATGAGCTCGAGGTTCTTGAGATTATCCATCATTTTGTCGAGATACTCGACCGGTATTTCGGCAGTGTAAGTCCTGCTCTGCGAATTCTCTTATAAATTATCATTTATTTGTTAGTGTACTGTTGTTTGAGTGTTTCCTAATATCTGTAGGTATGCGAGCTGGATTTGATCTTCAATTTTCACAAGGTAATCTCTTCAACAGATGTTGAAATGTTGACACTGAAGATACATGACTACTGGAGTTATGGGCAATTGCTGGCACAGTTATGTCATTTTTATGAGTCATGGACTCAGGTTCATCAGTATCAATTGTCAAATTTGCAGGCCTACTATGTTCTGGATGAGATTCTCATTGCTGGGGAGCTTCAGGAATCTAGCAAGAAGAACGTCGCTAGACTAATTGCTGCACAGGTATCCTCACTGCTGGCTAACATAAACTTTGATGTTCCCATGATTAGTTAAGAGCGTAAGACTTGTAAGAATCTGCGCTTATGTTTCAGTAGAGGCCATTTCTGTGCTTAAATAATATTAGAGGCCATTTATATGCTTAAATAATAGTACAAGGAACATCATCATTTGAAAACTGATATGTTACCACCTTTCCAGTATAACTTGTATACAAACACATGTACAAGAAAAATTCCAGAACCTGTTGTGCACTGCTATTCAGAAGTCCATAGTTTGCTCTTAAAAGTTTGCTTCCAACTTGTACAGGATTCGTTGGTAGAGGCAGCTAAAGAGGAAGCTGGCTCCATAAGTAACATCATTGCCCAGGCCACGAAGTGAAATCTGCGCCTGCTGGTCCCTGCCCCTCCGCTCTTTTGTTTATGTTCATGTTCGTAAATTTTATGCAATAGCTTAGTTGCTCTGTCCATTTTCCCGAAGAAGTACGACTAGCCAGATTCTGAAGCATTCAGAATGAGTGATATGTAACTATAATGTATGTGTACCTTTGCAATCGAATTCGGGATTCTCAGTATGAAGTTAAAACCATCGTGAAAGATTGCTCACCCGTGGTGTTTTCAGTGGATATTAAAGAAATATTTCTAAATACGTGATGACAGTGCATTTCCCTGTGTTTGATCACAGTGGTTGTTGGCACCTTCCATAAATAAATGGAACTGTTGTCCGTAATACAGCTCTAGCATCTGGGCTGTCTTCCACTTTATATATATTGGCCTTCCTTTCTGAGAATGGCGTTTTGGTGCCCGGGCACACCTGCACCCGGTATCTGGTCCGTCCAGTACGCTCTGCGATCTGTGCGTCTGACATTGTCAGGTGGGTCGCTGTCCCGCTGGAAAATAGAGTAATCGACGTGAACAGTTCTGTACGGTGGGGACAGCGTATGGGCTGCGTGACGCCGTGGTGTGTGCAAATTCTGTCCCGGTGGACCAGGTTTCTGTCGTAACGGCGCCGACGACCAACTGCGAAAGTGGGTGCACGTGCAATCGATGCGGGCAAGACTGAGAAGAACCCAGTCAACCCACCGAGCAAGGCAGGCGGCGAGAAGGGAGAGGCAGCCGCACGTATCCGCAGCGAAAATCAGAAAGGAAGGAATAGATCAGGCGAGGGTGACGGCCGGTAGCGAGGTGCGACCGCCGGCGATGGACGGGATGGAGTTCCTTCTGGATCCAGTTAGCAGGTAGATATGTTTGCCTCTTTTCACTGGGACTGGGATCCAGAAGCCGGCGAGGAGGGAGGCGGCGCGAGGAGAGCCGAGGGTTAGGGGGACGAGTCCTGCAAGAAGAAACAGAAACAGAGGTGTGGGAGAGGGCGCGCGAGGAGGCGATGGCGTGATTTGAGCAGCGTCCGTGGGCGATAGACTGGCTGGAGTTCCTGCTGGATCCAGTTGACAGGTAAAATTCTTTCAGACTCTCTCGTCGGTCGATTTGGTGCAGTGTGGGGTGCTAGGCGCCTGAGAGTTTCGTCGACAGGTTCCCACTCATGGAAGAGGCCGGCGAGACCGGGGATCCGCTAGATCTGTTGTGCGCGTTCGCCCGCGGCGGCGGCGACGCTGATGTGCATACTGGTCGGGAGGCTTGCTACGCCGCAGCTGAGGGGCACTCGTCCGTGACACTGATTCAAGGGATTACTGAGGATGCTGATGAGATGTTGACAGCCACCGGCGCCCGACGTCCCGACGAAAGGATCCACAATTAAAGACGACCCTCATGTCCCAGGCTGGGCGAAAAGGTTAGTGATACCAGGCTCCATTGTACGAACATTCCCCCAATTCATGTTTGCCTGATGTGGGGATGTGTGTGCTTGCTATTGTTGAACTCAAACGATATGTTAATTTGAATGATGTGTGGTAGCCTTGAACTCAATCGCATGTCCATGGTCGTTACTTATAAATAGAAAAGAACGTTCTGATTTTGCTCGCAAGATTTTCATACTAAGAAAGCACTGCAGGTTTCTGCTGTATGCAATATGCAGCTGCGGAATTGTTGGTTTGAGCACTGTTATTTGTTTCACCACAGGGGAAGAATTGGAGCAGCGCCGGATGAGAGACCGCCTTGTCCTGGCCAAATGGGAGCAATAGAGAATTTTGTCTGGGGTATGCTATGAATCCTTCAGATGGGGTCATAAACCTTATTTGTGCCAAAAATGACGAGCACACAGCGAAGGAGAGTTCAAACCGCCAAATGCACATGTTTGTCAGGCATTACATCCTGTTGCAGCTCGACCGTGACGCTGCGGAGAGCTATGAAGAAAGGAGGAGCAGAGTTGTGAGTACTCATTGTTCTATGTTTCTGTTATGGAAATTTTACCTAACTTGACAATCCATAATTGTTCCTTCCCAGGTGGGGCAGTAGTGCGATTCAACCTTCCATTCGAGCATCACACAAGTAAGTTCTACAGTAGGGCCATGTTTGAGCCATTCGGCAATAAGTTATACGAGGTGGAGAGCTACGCCGTCATATGGCTTGAGAAGGGCAAGACGTACACAGCAGCACACACCCGGGCAGAAACAATGGAGAAGTGGTGTTGGGTGGTTTTGGAGGTAAGAGTTTAAGATGATACGAATGAGTTCATTTGTGAATGCGGGTAGTTCTCCCATATGGGTATCTTATGCTGTCATGTACTGAAGGTATAAAGCATGTCTTTTTGTGTGTTCTGGTTTGCAATTTTGCATACTTGCCTTTCAGAAATACATGTGTGTGAGGCTGTTGTCTTTTTATTCAGGCGATGGACTATATGCACGTGATGGAGATCCCGGCAAAACACATTCTGAAATGCTGGACAAAGGACGCGCGAGATGTTCTGCCGGACCCTCTTGTGCAATATCAGAGAGAGAACATGTCCAAGCGGCCGGTCACGCACATGTATTCAGGAGTATATTTGAAAGCAATGGAGCTCGTCCGGCTTGGGGATTCGTGCGTCGAGCCAAATGAAAATATAGATGCCGCATTTAGAGATTTACTCGTATCCATGGCTCATTACGAGAATGCAAGGGATGGCCTAGGACTTGAAGATCGCATGGCAGCGGAAGCCGAAGATGAGGGTGTGCTGGGAGCAGGGAGCATTGCAACTGCGTCGGTAACAGTCAATACCTTAACCGGCAGGAACCTGACAAGAAGCGTGGTGTTGGGACACCAACTAATAGCAAGGACAAATCACTATACGAGGGGATGAGCAAGCTATCAAGGTTCTGTGAGATTTGCATAAGCCTGATCACAAGAGAACAACCTGCCTCGATTGGGGTGATGAGTGAAAGATGCCGTAGAAGCCATCTAGATGCACAAAAATGTGGCGTGTTGCGCAAAAATAGTTGTATGAATAATTTGTTTGCTTTTTTAGTTGGTAGAAAGGATTTTAGTTTGTGATTTTTCTAGTGTGTACATTAAACTGGCGTGTCGCTCATCCTCAGGATTTAGATAGGAAAATCCATCAGACCACATGTTGTGATGTTGTTTCTACCAAATACGACTAGTAGCTGCTGATGTTTTCATTACTGGTAGTTGGTAGAAAAAATGCTGTGTTTTCTGACCCTGATTGGAAAAATATATCATCCGTGTGGGGAGGCTATGGACCAAATGAATCGTTGTTCGGCTTGCTCTATGAAGATGACATGCATTATTACACTCATTTACTGTTGGAGAGACTAGACGTCGGGAGCTTTTACTCTCTGCTTGAAGCGGCGAAGGAGACGGCGAGCATCCGATGCGCTGGTACGAGATGGTACAGGAACCGGCAGCCTCCGTCGGGATTTGTCTGTACCGATATTACCCGACCGTGGGGAGGGCATTAATGCGTGGGCCATCCACCTGGAAAAACGACGCGGATCTGAACCTATACGGCTTGAATTACAACTGACGATAACGGATCTCGAGGGGAACGAAGGCACATGATATCGGGTGCACCTGTGCTCGGGCTCCAAAACGAATTTCACTTCCTTTCTTCCCTTTTTACTTGGTTTGTTTGATATAGTATGCACAGGCTAGAACACACTCCTTGTTGATGGTAGGTTTGCTGTGAGTGAGAATTGTCAGCTGCGTATTTTCAAGCTAGATAGCCAGTTTTGGGGTTGGAAGGTATCAGGATACAGAAAAACAGAATCAAAGAGACGGAAAGTAGAATGCTTCGTCTGCGATGTGCATACAATTTACTTGTCTTTTGTACTATCTTGACGAAATGCTCTCGGTCTGGGAGTAGATGTCTTGTAGGCTTAGATGAAGGCAAGTAATAGTTTCAAGAATGCTTCAAAGCATTTAGTTGTGTAAAAGAAGGAAATAATCTAGTTAACGAGTAAGAAAGCCTGTAAAGAGGGAGGCATAAACATGGGGACCAGGTTTGTAATCTTCAAAATACCCCAGGGACGTCTCGTATGTTTCTGAGAGGCCATTTCTGTGCTTCATAAACGGACAGTCAACATAATAAATTCATAATCTACAAATTGATATGTTAAACACCTTTCTAGTACAAATTTTATACACATACATGTACAAGAAAAAAAATGCAGAACCTGGCTATCTTGTTATTCAGAAGTTCATAGTTTGCTCTTGACAACGTGCTTCCAACTTGTACATGATTCATTGGTATAGGCAGCTAAGAGGAGGCTAGCTCCATAATTAACATCATTGCCCAGGCTACGAAGTGAAATCTGTCTTATGGTCCCTGCCCATCTGCTCTTTTGTTTATGTTTAATGGTGGGCTGGTGGTAAAATTGATGTAATAGCTCGTTTGCGCTGTCCATCCCCCAAAGAAATACAGCCCTCCTTATTCCAAGGCATTTGTAGTGAGTGATAGTATGTAACTACAATGTATGTGTTCCTAGGCAAAAAGATCTGGGATATTCAATACCAAGACAAAACCGTCGTGAAAGATTGTTCTCCAACTGTGTTTTTGAGTGGATATTTAGGAATCATTGGTAAATTCATTGTGACAGTACATTTCCTTGTGTTTGATCGCACTGGTTGTTGGGACGTGCTCAGGTTGTCCCCGTGGCACGTACTAGAAGTAATGAAAATGTCGCCAATAGTACAGCTCTAGCATCTTAGCTGTCTTCCTCTTTATATACGTCTTGTCTTCTCCTCAACTTGCTATGCTTGATAATATCCACGTTCTAGAGTTCAATTCTCCAAAGTCCAGCTAGCGTGCCACCTCCTTGCTGACACTGCGTTTGCTATGAGTGAGAACTGTCTGCTATTTGATTTCAAACATGATGACCAGTTTTGGGGATGGTAGGTATCAGGATACATGAAAACGGGCTAAGGAAAGCTGCAAGTAGTCTGTTTTCTCCATATGGTGGTACCATCTTAGGCCATGGTGGCTTCCTCGTCCCTGGCTCCGTGCTGAAGGTGGCCAGCCACAGGACGAAGGACCTTGAAGGTACCGAGCGAGCTAAATGCAACTTCCATGTGATCGAGGCGGTCCGGCGAGCATCTGTTGTTGGGACCGAAAAAGTGCACACCGGAGCGGGAGCAGCTGCGCGTGCAAGTAGAGAAAAGGTGGGTTTTGTGCAGAGCTAGTATGGCGAGGCAACAGAGTAGGCGTGAACGGACACGACGCCGCCGGTGAGGAAGCCCTAGAAGATGATGTGTTGTAACCTTAGATGATGACAAGGAATATTGTCAAGAATAAAGCAATGAATCTAGTTGTGTGAAAGAAGGGAGTACGGTCTGATCGATGAGAATGAAAGAAAAAGAGAGCCCTGAACATTGTGTGTAAGAGCAGCTTTAGCGCTGGTGGCAAAATGTGTCCAGACAATCTGTCTGTCTGGGGTTTTCGATGGAAGTCTTCACAATCGGAAGCTCAGCCAAACGTATTTTAGTCTTTCTCGTCAAGCTAGTGATCTGAGTTAACAATATCAACAAGGGAGGAGAAAAACACGCACAATCTTAGATATGACCAATTTCAATCCAATAACATGCATCTGCTGGCAGAAAAACACGCACACGCTTGACCTCTTCCATGTATTAGAAATCACAAGGGAAGTGAAAAACAAAGGACTCGAGGAAAGTGAGTCGTGTCCACATCATAACAATTAGAAACTGGGTGCATATCGATCCCTTTAATTTGTATGTCCAAGGAAAAATGAAGAAAGTTTTAATGAGTGTATACACACATATATATACCCAGGGGCGAAGTTCCCCATAGGGCAAGGTAGGGCAGCCTCCCTACCTTGATTTCTCGTGAAGACATTCTTATGCACATGTTTTTTCTAAACATTTTGAGTGGTCGTACGTCCAAAATGGATATAGTATGAGAAAGTTGTGTTTATGTTAGTAAAAACTGCGTATAATCGATTCCGGACTAAAAATAAGTATAAGATCTAGCCTAATCAGAAATCAACCTTTTCTATTTTCAATGTCTAATTCTAAATCTAACTAAACCCCATGCTAAATTGGAAAACCAATGGTTTATTGCCCTGTGAATCACGCTGAACATGACATCACAAATCTAAGTAATGAAATGATAATAAATACAGAAATAAAGAAAAGAAGGAGAGTGCAGGTCATTATTGATTTATTTCTACAGCACGAAAACCTTGTATATTCCTATAGCCTTTATTATCACCAATTTTGGCATTTTTTAATTGATTTATCTTAAGACTTTTTGGAATTCTATTGTCTTGACTATAGAGACTCATTTTATATATTCAATGTGAATAACCTTGCTAAAAAAAGTTTAGTACGCCTACCTCAAATTTTTTTGTCCTTCGCCACTGTATATACCCTATCATCATATCAAATATCGAGAACATTGACACATTAATTTTAATTAGAATACCATGTAAAATATCTTAATTCATTTGATAAATAGTGGGTTGTTTAAAAAATATATCCTAGAAATAACCATAAAAATAAATAGGTTACATTTCACAACCATCAAATTGTTGATTAAATAGAGATTTGTTCAACAAAATTTATATAAATATCACAAATTAATGTCACCACCATTTGAATTTATGTGCACTCATTTGACATGAGAAACACAAACGACAAATCCGAAAGGATGAAAATCGGCAGAACATGTTCTCGCCACGCATTCACGAAACTCGCACTGATTCTAGCATGCCATATGACCTAACCGTAGTAACACATGCCTCCATTAAAATTTACCAACTCCGGTAGCTGCAACACTTCACACGGCCACGATACTGCACCTATATATATGCCACTCACTTTGTTTATTATTTTCTTCTCATGGTTCGACATTCGTTTATAGATACGAGGGGTAAGAACTTGTATGCATAGTACACCACAAAACAGATAAGAACTATCAATAAGTTGAGGAACATATCAGTGACACACGTTTTGTTGCCTACTAGCAGTCAACAACTCAAATGGATGGCACAAGAAATTTACAGCTAACCGAAGAGTTTTAGGAATGCAAAGCATCAGGAGGATTTATCCAAGCAGTGTATAAATTCCTGGCATGCATACCAGGGATCTTTGACACAAATAGACTAAAACCTGTACGCGCAAGATCACTAGGAGCAGCCCTTGGGCACAAGCACTTCTTGGATTGGCCACAGCCAAGAGCCACACAGCACGTCAATGTGAGGAACTCTTCTATCATACCCCCGGTTTGGAAAGTGGGGCAATATTCTTCGGCTTGGCTTGATCGAGGAATACATAGATAACTACCACAAATAGAAGGGAGATGACAACGTGGGTAGGGTCCGCTACGTCCTTTCGCTCCGTGCCTGTAGTTCGTGTCCTCTTCTTCCTCCCAATATTTTGAATGCAATCGGTGAATTGGCTGTAATGATGATTAGAGATATTGGTAGGGGTGGGCAAATATGGTCCCAAGGGTTTAACCGGTTTGGGTTAGTTCAATTTCTTGTACTAAACTAGAAATAAGAGTAGACTTTGTGAAGAAAATGCACTAGCACCCCCTAGCCAGTTTGGGCCGGTTTCCACGGTTTGGTATTTTCCCACCCCTAGATATTGGGTGTTTACAGTCCACAGACGACCCTCACGCATGGTAGTTCCTTAGTTCTGCCTCGTTCTGTCAGATAAACTAGAACGACACCCCGCGCGTTGCAGCGTGCATCCTTTAAGAAATTTATTATAACAAATGAATTCTGAAGTTGACTGAAGAAATATGGAAGATCTAGTTAATCATGGCATTTCAGAGGCTAAAAACTTTAGCCATCAAATGTATGTGTGGTTTATAATTTAAAGATCATTTTGATTTAGAGGTGTATCTGATTGATATAGATAAAACTATATCAACGGGTTGAAGAAACGAATATTGTGGATGGCTTGCGTGAAGATGGCATGCACATTGCCGCGTGATATTTCTATAATTTTTTGAGTGAATATATAGAAGAACACATAATTTTGAATAACATCTATATGATTTTCATCATCGAAAATAATTGGCAATAAGTTCACAGGCGATTCCGGTGTTCTATTTACACATGATTTACTTGTGTAACTACATAGCGACATGGTGTGATCATATTATTCGAACATAAGAAAATGATGTGGACAATTAGATGGGCTAAAAAAAAAGATGATGTGGATGTTTGCATGTAGAGATATAAAATAATTAATGAATGTTAGTGGGATGACATGGAGAATTGATTGGCTAAGAGAGCAAGTGATGTGGATAGCTTGCATGTAGAGATAAAAAATATTAATTGCACTTAGTGGGGTTTTGCTTATAAGAAGTATAGATTTGCGTGTTGTAGCTTCCTCGGCATGCCGCAGGGGCAGCAAAACGATCCGACGGTGTAGACCTGACAAGCCAACCCGTGCGGACTTCATGACCAGACCAAGGCGTGCGTGTGATAGAAGTGTACGTGTGTGTGCTAGCTCTTCTTTTCTAAAACAAGGAAAAAACTTTGGCTATTTTATTGATTCAATAAAATGAATGATAACTACAAAACGGTACAAGCCACGGACACAAGTCCTACTCTCACGACATAATGGCGCTCAAGGGTTTAGCCCCCGCTACACACCAAAGTGATGCGTTCATCATTATAGACAAGAGGATTACATTATGCATGGAGACAAAATTCTTATAAGCTCTAGCATTCCTCTCATTCCGTAACTCCCAAGTGGTGAGAAGAATCAAAGTGACAAGTCCCTTGTGCGTTTGTCCGTTGGCACCGGCTATAGAGCACCAGCACTCCTTGACCGAGTTCAAATCTTGCCAAGCGGGGATGTCTAGATTTTCCACACCAGGCCAATCCTCAACGCCTCACCATATGCATATGGAATAGTGACACTTGAACATGATGTGCGCTGGGGTTTCCAGTTCATGTTTGCAAAGTTGACAAATACCACAATTTGGCCATCTTCTCCGCTCAAGGCGATCTGCTATCCACACCTTGTTTTGTAAAATCAACCACGCATGCACGGTGTCCACACCCTGTATGTGTTCATTGATCCTCCCTAGGCCGATACTAGATAATTATTCTTAAGAAAAGAACCTAAAAAAGGCAGCTAATTTTCGTGTCCTGCCTCTGTCAGATAAATTTGCGTGTTGTGGCTTCCTCGGCATGCCGCAGGGCAGCAAAACGATCCGAGGGTGTAGACCAGACGCACAGAATCCGTGTGGTCCTCATGACCAGACCAAGGCGCGTGTGTGATACAAGTGTACGCGTGTGTGCTTTTCAAGCCTCAAGTAGACTATATGTGCTCATTGATCCTCTTCAGGCCGACACAAGATAAATATAAGGGACGATCACTAAGGTGCATGCATGAATGATACAACGAGTTCAGGGCGAGCTGAATATATCTGCTGCGGCACGCTAGAGCAGCCGGACACGTCGGTTCTCTTCTTGCCAGAGTTTTGCCATCTTGATGTGTCATTGACTCATCTGCATGAGTACCACCTTTGAAAAATTTGTAGACCTACTATACCTACTCGATGATATTCTCATTGCCAGCGAGGTTCATGATCTGGCAGGAAGAACGCTGCAGAACAGGCTAACCAAAATTCTATATTTACATGATTAGTTAAGAGCGTGTGACTTTGGGTCATAAATCAATGTGTTCAAGATGACTGGATGAGTTAACTGAATTTGGAATAATCCAAAATAAAACTACCTTGAATATTGTTCACTGCTAGTTCTTTTAGTGGATATTGAGCTACCTTAAATTCTTGGTCATATTTCGGCAAAGCGTTCTCTTGTGACCACACTGATTTTTGAGGACTTGTGAGGGTGTGCCCTCGTAGTCCGTTCTCCGTTGCATCTTTGGAAATAAATGAAAAGGTTGGCCCTGGTACAAAGTCTAGCATCTTAGCTGCCTTCCACTTTGGATACACTGGCCTTCATTTATCCCCTTCTTGCTTGCTATAGTTGTTATGCTTGACAGTATTTTTGTTACAAACGATAGCAAGATAAACGATGAAGAGCGAAAAATCAAACCAACGGGGATATCAGATTTAACGTGGAAAACCCCTCCAACAGTGGAGGAGAAAAAATCACGGGCGCCAGCCAGCAAAACTTCTATATCGGGTGAGGTTACAAACGCCGGGGATTTACACAATGCGATTTATCCCAACCGGTGGCTTACAAGATGTATTTATATGGAGGAAAAACCTTAAGTCGGCTGCATTCCGACTCGGAAACGATCCTTTCCGTACCGTGGGGGCTGCCGCCCATTGCACCCCCGCGAAGTGGGAAACCGGATCTTCATATGAATTTGGATCACGATAAAACAACAATTCACATGATAGAACAAAAATCTCAGAGTCCGCTATTTTCCCCCTCGTTGTTGATCCTAAGTTTGCTTTCAGTGAGAACCGTCGAAAATTCGATTTAAAAAATAACCGGTTTTGGATCGGAAGGTTTAAAAAAAACTGACCCAATGAAATGGAACGTGGACTCTGTCGCCATGTGAAACGGAAGGTACAGAGTTTTGTTTGCCATGTGCATGGTCTAGAGGTTGATGTGTTGTAATCTCAGATGAATCGTCAGATCTACTTTTGCATAAGAATGATGTAAGCTAACTAGCCTCAAGTGAGAGCTTTCATCTCAGCAGCAAGCCCTTTGACATCCCTTTGCTCGCTTCCAAAGACTCGTTCCAAATGCCGCAAGCAAACAACTATGTTTGTATACAGAATTAAAATAGTTATGTTGCAGGCTGATAAAACTGATGAACTTTTCTGTTTGTGACTGCATATGTACGCCGCTTCCTCAGCCAATCCATCTAGATGGGGCTTCAGGATTCAGAACATGGAACTGTCATCTTTCGAGACAGTGTAAATATAGCCCTACCCTCTCAACGCGGTTTTTCCATAACTAAGAGGATTCCACCGCTTATCATGACCGTTGATTTTGCATCCAACGAACATATTATACTACTTATTTATGTGTTAAAAAACTAAAAAATATGTTAATGCGAGGTTTTATTTTTTTTGTCAATGCATGCACAGAAAATTCATGTTAGTACATGATTCTAAAATTTAAATTACATAAATCCATCAATTAGTGACAATGCGTTGCATTTGAAGATTCGTTGATGAATTTGTTGCACGAATCTTGATGAAATCAAGGGTGTGTATAGTTGGTGGATATCCTCATAGTTGTGGTATTGCATTTTTGCTACCCTCTACCAATACCGACCCGCCATTTAATCCACGCCATCTCCAATATTTGGAACACCTCACGAGCTACGGCCTGCAGGCCTATATATAAATCTACTTCTTTCATTCTATCTTTCTCGTGAATTCACACTTGTACAAGGGTGGCGATAACTTCAACTTGCATGCATGATTGCACAAGATAGACGTTGGTGACAGTATTGGCTCATTAGAAGAACAAACCAATTGCAAAGAGAGTATTGGTAATGAGGCAGAGTTTTAGGAATGGAAGTCATAGGGAGCGCTTTTCTAAGAAGTATAAATCACTCATGCACCTTCGCGGGGTCAGCAACTTCTAGCACAACTCTAACCTCTTCACTGGCTTACGTAGAAGTGCTTATTTTGACCCAACTCAAAAAGGATTTAATCGTCAGTCCGCACATATAGTGAAAGTCGGACAATTTGTAAGTGCAATGCCTTACTGAAATCAGCCGTGGTGCCGGCTAAAAGCATATGCACCAGACTGATGGGGCACGAGTGACATGATTGGTGAATTGTAATACAGTTTATTCGTGGAAGAGCTGTCATACTCGAGCCTGAGAATAAAAAAAATATGAAGAGGCGCTAAATATTAACCATGTGACCACACACAAATTAAAACACAAACCAATTTTATGGAAACAAACAATCAATTATGACATGAAATAGAAAATATAGAGATTATGCTTTGTGTTGCCAATAATTGATAAATATTTAGTCAATGCTTTCCGCAATGACCGATATCTCCTCAGGTGGCCTACTACCATCGACTTGATCATATCCACGCCATGGGCCTGCCCGTTTTGTATATCCCAGATATGGCGTGCACCAAGTAGGGGACATCGTGTCCATTCTCGGAGGGGCTGCCTGCAGTAAGCGGCAGTAGGAGCAGTTCAGTTCGACCAGCAAGGAGGACTTACTTCATCGACCACCGTGAGGAGGAGCTCCGGTGACATTGATCAGCTTGTTAATGGAGCATGTAGCTCCACCACAGCAGCGCGCCGGACATCGGTGGTTTTTTTTAAGTTATTCCTAATTACATGGCGGTGACACAGTTTGTGCTACGTACACGGTTTTGGGTCCATCTACCATGGACCCCTATCTGCAGCTAGCCCCCTCTGCATTATCAACTAAAATCAAAAGTCTGAACCGATGGAAACAATCTCATGTGTATGACTCGAGGAGACCTCTAGCTGCTCACATAATGGGCAAGGTCAATTTTTTATTAAAATGCGAAAGCAGAGACTTGAATCCAAAACATCCTGCTCTTATACCATGTCAAGTTTCATGCACCCATTAGTAGAATCAAAAGTCCAAACCAACGGAAACAACATGGGCAATAGACATATATTGTAGCAACGGTTTCAAAACCGTGTAATGGAGCTTTTCGAATGTGTGCAGTGAGCAGTAATGTACAAGTGAGAATCGAACGAACATTAACTAAAGGACTTTTATTTAGTAAGTATGCTTGGTCACAAATTTAGGCCATGTAAGAATGAGGGAGTCATCTGTGAAATGTTGCCTAGATAGAAATATCTGTAAAACTAAGCAGTTTACACTTCGCAAATACCTAGTTGTAGATTACTTGAACAATTCTTCAATCAAATTTATATACAACATTCGACAATAAAAAGTTTCAAAATAAAACATTCGATGTTGATGCTACCACCATATTACTGTAGTTCATTTATCATGAATCACACAAAGTATTTAATAAAAGAGTGCAAATCGAAGTAGAAGTCAACTGAATATCACTGGCCAAACTATGTGGAATGCATGAATGTTCTTCCTGAACATGAAAGCCCCTTTCTATACCTTGCATTCACAACTCACAACCACTCTAGCATGTCGATATGACCTAACCATTCTAACACATGGCTCTATAAATTCTTACCAACTCCGATATCTGCGGCACCTCGCACAAGTGTATGCCGATATATACTTGTATGCATAGCACAACTTGTATGCATAGCAAGCCGACACAAGAATAAGCTACCAAGAATTTCAGGAGCGTAGCAGTGACATGCTTTTGCTGCTACCGGCACTAAAACACTCAAATAGATCACATAACTAATTTAACTACCTAGACAAGAGTCTTAGGAATGAGAGACATCAGGAGGCTTTATCCAAGAAGAGTACATGGCTGGACGTCTGTAGCGGGGGTGTTTCATCCCCGAATAGCCCAACACTCATGTGCACGAGCGCACCAGCAGCAACCCTTTTGCTCGGGCATGTCTTGGCTTGGCTACACCTGAGGACCAACAGGGTGATGAGGTCCACGACCCGCAGTGCCGTGCGCGGCGGAGCTCTGTCTGCTTCCAACATATTGGCGTGATGCAGCTTCTTGAGAGCACTGTAGGGAGAAAATGATCCGAGGGCACGTAGAGGCCGACTCACCAAGCCTGTGTGGACCTCACAACCGACCAAGGTGTTCGTGCTCTTCAAGCCTCTAGCAGAATGCATGTGATCAGTGATTATTCTCATGCACAAATTAATTACAGCGACAGTCCTTAAGCGAAGAACCTCAAAAAACGAAATGCAGTAGCTAGTTGACTGATTGCCTGAAGTCTGCGAGACAATGTATTAGACATCTTCTGCTGATTCATCTTAGTATAGTTGAATCAAGGTGCAGGAATGCATAATAGAACGACTTCAATACATGGTGAATATGTCTGCCGCGACTGCAGAATGGCAAGCTGCAAGGAGACAGCCGGACAGGGAGCACCAGCCACTGACCAGGTTCTTTTCCCGGACGACTACGTGCTTACTAGAGATCTAAGTAGTTAGTTTACACTTTATGAAACCTCGCCATGTTTATCACCAAGGACAACGACAGAGAGGCAATGACCGGTATCACTCAGATTCATAGAAGAAATGAAATATAGCGATAGCCATTGTTGAAGTTCCGTTGACCAGTTTCGAGCAACAGGGAGATCGCCCCTGGGCTTCTAGCAGGGAGATCAGAAACTCTCTCGATATGATCTATGACAGTTTCAAGAAGGAAGTGGGGCCCAGATCCACCAGGTTGTAGCGCTTTCTGTGGGTTCGCTTCATAGAAAAAGATGTCAGGGTTAGGAATCGGTAGGAAAACTCTACAACGTGAGGAATCGTTTGTGGGACCCACGGTGGTACCATGCAAGAATAAACAAGTAGCCATGGATGGATCTGCCACTCCTTTTTCCCTCTCTCTAGCACACGATTCTCACATGCTGGCCCACAAATGCATGCTAGGAACCGAACCAACAAGTTAAGTCGCTTTCTTTGTCAGGCCATTTGAATCGATGCTGGGCAGTGTATAGAACCGATTCTTTAGGCTCTTTGAATCGCTTCTCTGCAACGTTGTGGCTGGTGGTCTTATGCCGTTGTTACTCCTTCCATAGAGCCTCATAGCCCGACGTGCAGATTGTGCAGCCGATGGAGAAAACCCGAACGAAGCTCAAGTTCTTCCGATGCCTTCCATTCCTATAGCTAGTTTGCTACTACTCACACTGACACGCAATTGCAGCATTCTTTTACTTTCGAACGGCCTGTCGTCTTCTCTTTTCTTGTACATCAGCGTACAAACACGTTGAAGCTACAAATATATATGGGAGCGTGCGGTCTGAAGACCACAAACACAACTGCGTTTTGGTCATTTGTATTTTGTATGCATATGGTTTAACTACTGGGGATAGCACTCTAGCTTGAATGTTTGAGGATACGGACATCTAGAGTTTTTCTTTTGGAGTATTTATTCTGATATACAGGTAGACTAGTATACCTGGAGCGCGAAGCAGATCTTGTGAACTGACATTTATGCATTATGAATTTTGTCTAGTAAAATGGTTTTTGTGCATTTTTTCCTAGATAATGTTCGTCCCAACAAACCAAAATTTCTGGTTCCGCCACTGCAAGTAGTTGCTCCCACCTTTATCAAAAAGGTAGTTGCTTCCAATATTCCCCTTACTTCTTAGCTAGCTTTCACTTTTTGACTCTATTAGTTAACTAATGTACATAGCACACGATTAATTAATATCAAACTAAAGGTTTGCCAATAAAAGTGTCACAAAGAATGATTCAGCCCAGGCATGAAAGGGTGCCGTCAGCTTGGACCTTATCAAGCCCCACCACGTTGCGCAATTCATGGACATGCAGCAATACGTTACAAATACTAATGGCGCTACTAATGGCGATCGTTCGAGCTATCTACTGCCATCATGGGTGGCAGCATATTAGAAAACTTTAAGATCTGTAGTATCCTTTTAGTAGCCTTTTTTCGTTGGCTGATTCATGTAGCCACATTGTTTGATCTGTGATTTGTAATAACCTTAAACATAATACTTTGCTACCTTTGGTTTTTTAATATAAAATCTGTGTGCATCATCATAATGCAGAGGGTGGGGCTTTGCTCCCATTTCAAAAAAAAAAGTGATACGTTACAGCAGGTCCTTCTCTTGTAATTAGTGAATGTAAAAATAATTACTAATTGCTTTGGCGGCTCATTGGTTTCTCGTGAAAGATTATAGCAACCACGAGCATTGCAAAAATACCTATCCAATATACAAGTGAGCTCTACACGATTTTATTTGTATTCCTGTGAAAGATTATACGAACCATAAGCATCATAATCAGTTTCTTCTTTGATAGTGGTCTCCTCCAGGCGAAAGATTATTGGTCTTCTTTGATAGTGGTATTCTTGTGAAAGATTCTTCTGTGTGAACATACACGAACAAAGACGAGAAAGCCCCTTGAGTCCTCTCCTCCAGGCGACTCATGGAGGCTAACTCTACACTGCCTGTCACCGCACTCCCCTTAGCTCGTCACTCTCCTCGCCGCCTCCAGAGGCTGCTGCAAGGCAAAGCCTCTCGGCAACCGATAGACAGGGAGGTAGGCTGCTTGTGATGTATGTAGTGGGGCATGCCTTGGTGGGCCGGTGGTCGGCACGATGTGCATCGGTGGTGGGTACCGGAGATTGACGTCAACGGTAGCATGAAGTATGTGTTGCATGGCAGTAGATAAGCACCGCCGATCGCCGGCACTGGCTCTCTGGGCCGTGGATATGAAACCCGCATGATATGACGACTCTTCTTTGACCTTGTTCATGGAGTCCTCCCGCTTCTATGTTTTCGTGAAGTGTGAGGCATTGTTTGGGTTGGTTTCCATGGCAGATTGTATATCCGTCTTTCAATGGCGAAAAATGTGCCGGGTTGCGGGAGCATCCCAATGAGGGATTTTGGCGGTGTCGATGAAATTTTGTCTTGTCAAACTGCGTGTTGTATGCACGCAGGTGCGATTATGGGTGTTTTAGGGTGTTTGCTTATATAAGCCTGATTTTCGATCGTGTGGCATGTCCACATTAAGATCGTGCGCGTTAGGATTGTCTTCATTGGTCATTGGACCAGCAAGTGGTGGTTTAATCAGCTGCATATGGCGGGCCTGTCCTGAAGACATGCAGGCTGTCAAACGACATGTTACTACAGGAAACCAATTCTTTATTGAGTACAAAATGTACACGGTGAAGACCCAAAAATACCCGGCAAAGTCTACCCGACATCTTTTGCCTCGGCAAAGTTTCTTTGTCGGGTGTATTTTTTAAGGGTTTGCCATGTCTTTTTTGTTAACCGAGTGCACGTACTCAGCAGAGATTTCTTTGCCGTGTACCGCAATTTTGCACCCCGCAAAGGTGATTTTTGCCGGGTGCCCGATATTTAGCACCCGGGAAAGACTCCTGTACTCAGCAAAGATCCGTTTTCCGGTAGTGTGCACAACGTGGCCGAGAGGGTGGTTTCGCCAGACCTGGCCCTGCCCGGCCTGCCCTACGGAGCTCAAAAGTTAGCAAACGTACCCATACCGAAGTAGTACAAGTTTTCCTGGTGCAGTTCTCTCCCTAGTCCCTCCCAATCCTTGATTGTAATGGCTGAATTGGCTTTAATGGTATTAAAGATATTACGTGTTAACTGTCCATGTACGCCCATCGTGCATATATAGTACAGTGCCTTAGCACTTTCTCTTTCCGTCAGACCAAAACGATCGTCTTCCTTTCCACGGCCGTTGTTGTTTGAACTCACTCAGGTTTCACAATGGTTGCCATGCATGCCGTGACTTAGTTCTTCAATATTTGTGTCGTATCGAGACTGAATTTTATTAGTAGAATACTGAAATTGGGTGAATATCAATTCCTGTTCTAGGTCCGATGGCAAATATAAAGAAGAAAGTTGAGGCTTTCTTTCTTTCTATCTATATTAATACATGCAGTGCTCCTGCATGGTTCTAAAAAATATATATAAAGAAGAAAGTTTTAGTACTGTGTTTATACACAGATACAGACTTATGCATCATATCAAGTATGACAACATTTTAGTTAGTATACCAGGTCATAATTTTAGGAGATTTAAAAATGAGGGAGTTACGTGTGAAATGTTACCTAGAATTTGTTTTCAACACTAATTAACTTAGATTTTACGGCCGACTTATTCTTGATTAACTGTAGATTGTTCGACCAAAGTTATATACAACATCCGACAATTAGTCTCACCACCACATAATATAGTTTACTTCATTGACACGAAGAACACACCATCTAATTTAAAAGAGGGCAAATCAAAGGTGGAAGTTCAAGTAAAATATCATTGGCCAAACAATATCTGTGAGGAATGCCGCAAGAATATTCTCCCTCAGCATGAGAGCGGAGAGCACCTCATTTCCAACATCTCACACAGCCGTGAGCATGTTGTATGGTCTAACAATAGACACATGGCTCCATTAATTCTTACCAACTCTGTTGTCTGAATCAAATACGTACCTCACCCGAGCCGCGAGCCTATGCCTATATATACATAATTATTTTCTTCTCTCGATTTGAACTTGTGTACACAGATAAGGGGGTAAGAACTTATATGCATCAGCGCAAAAAAAAAAGTGCATATTATTGACAAAACAAAGAAAAGGCTATCAAGAAGTTGTGAGGTGTAGCAGTAGCATCGACATGCTTTTACTGCCTACTGTCAGTTCGGTGCACTCTTGAACTAACTGGCCAAGAGTTTTAGGAATGAAAGACATCAGGAGGTCTTCTACAGGGGTAGTAGTCGCCTGAGGTGCTGATTGGGATCTTTGACAAACAGATAGACTGAGTATAACGAGCAGCAGCCACAGTTCATACACACGCCTCGGATTGGAGACAACTAACATCAGACAGTACAGTGAGGTCCATGTTAGGAACCATTCTACCATACCACTAGGCTGGACAGTGGGCAATTGTTCTTGAGCTAAGCTACTACAAGTTCCGTCACGGTATCTTAGCTCTTCTCCAGTTTCCGTCACGGTGTCACGGTGTTCTTGAGCTACCATATGTATGTTGTAGCTTCGAGGGCACGCCATAGGGGCAGCAAAACGATCTGACGCTGTAGAAGGGACACACGAAACCCCTGTGGACCTCACGACTAGACCGAGGCGCGCGTGCGATAAAAGTGAGTGTGTGCTCTTCAAGCCTCAAGCAAATTGGATGTGTTCAGTGATCCTCCTCAGGCTGACACAACATCAATGGCAGCAACGATCCCTAAGCAGAGAACCTCAAAAACTAAAATCGGCAGTGAGAGTGTTGGCTTCTTCCGTTGAACCACCTAGTAGTTGAATCAAGGTGCATGCATCATTGATAAAACGACTCTAGCGCACGCTGAATATATCAACGTACGGCGACAACAGAATGGCAAGCTGCAACATGGGAGTCATGCGGCGGCTTGAGGCCTGAAATCCACCATTCATCTGCATCAGACGGCCAGCAGCAGTGGTCGTCCATCCTCAAGCGCAGAGCAAATGAATCATTCAAGCTCTGTTTGTTTAGGATTTTACTTCTGCTTTTGGGATGAACCAAAACAAACAAACAAAATCAAATGGAAAAGCACTGTCTAAAAACGTTGTACAGAAATACACGGCAATCAGAGTGAAAGCAGGGCGGGAGGCGCTTCCCACAACTTTCTACTTAACTCCCAAATCATTATTTATTATTATCCATTTCGTTGCTCAAAATTGCAAGCACACTGCCACCCAGTGCCTGAAACGGTGCATTTCCTTGACTTTCGCTTCGCATGTCCATCTAGTGTACCTATTGGTGGATTCGAAATAGGTGCCGGATTCGAAATATGTGCGCGTGAAGGAGTAGGTGCGTATCGAAGAAATTTGAAATATATATAATTTAATTCGAAATAATTTATACATGAAATATGTGCGTGTTGATGAGTAGGCTTCATTCCCATGATCGGTTTCGAGTTTCGTGGACTATAGTTTATTAATTTTGGATCGAAGTTTGCACCATTTTCAGACAAATGTTGTCAAATTCTTCTTACTCGCTCGACCGTTTGAAATTTCCTTTCACGAATAGATCGATTGCGCCGTTTTCCACAACTTTCCTGTCGTAATTTTTCCGTTTCGGCGAACATATATGAATAGATCGACAGGAGCGAACCAGACTGCTTTAAATACGGGAGAAAAAGAATCTGCACTCGTCTTGGTATAACTCGAAGTAGCTAGCATCCACCATCCCGCTGTGCATTGAAATAAATATCCTAAAAAACTCTAGATATTGGTATCCTCAAGCGTTCAAGAGTACTATCCCTGGTTATTTACCATATGCATACAAATAACAAAATGCAGTTGCGTTTATGGTCTTCAGGCCTCACACGCTCCCATATATTTGTTGCTTCTGTGCGTTTCTACACTTGTTCAAGACAAAGAATAGACGACAAGACGCTTAGGAGAACGCTGTAAATTCGTGTCAGCGTGAGTAGTGGCAATAGTTAGGAATGGAAGGGACCGGAATGACTTGCACTACGTTACATCGACTGCACAATCTGCACATCTGTCCATAAGGGCATGGCCAGCGCGTCGCCCTAGCCCACTGCCCCACTGACACGCGCAGAGCCACGTAGGCTCGGATGGGCAAGACTACTGCTCTACGGTGACAGGCGCTGCCTGCAGAGGAGGCCGCCTCCTCAGGTCGAAAAGGAGAAAGAAGTACAGAGAAAGAAGAAAAGGAGGAGAGAAGAGGGAAAAGTTGAGCAAGGTGAAGACCAACGATTGGACAAGATGGAGAAACATGACGCTAGGAGAGAGAACAGATGGCCCCACAAACTGCTGCTTTGGTTGGACATATTTCTTTGCACTCCGTGGTCTCAGAGGTACGAGCCTAGGTGGAATTGGTGAGGCAGTAATATACGTATGCTACCACTGCTCGTGCCCTAAGGCTCCGTCGCAGAACTTTTTGGTGGAGGAAGGAACCGCAGTTTCAGGCTGATGAGGAACAATATGAACAAAATGCACAATAGATCCCGGTAGACATGGAGAGTTTTTCATGTGTATGCAAGAAGCCAAGGAGCGAGGTGTACAATCAATGCTGGTCACGGAATAAACGGCAGAATATGGTAGTGAGGTCGCCACTCTATCATGTTCCCATGTTAACTTAACTAGCAAGGTGGCCCTTGCAAATGCGAGGACGTCATCTGTAGTTGGTTGAAAGTGTTCAAGATTTTTTTTGGCTTCACTGGTATCATATTATTTACCATACCGTGGCAATAAATAAATTGTTCAACAACTACCGCAAATGCCTTGGTAAGCAAAATATTAGGGATGCGTGTAACATATGTTGCAGTCTAAAGTTTGTGGGAAAATTATTACCATCCCATGTTTTGAAACACTGATGTAAGCGATAAAGTGAACAATAGTTTTTTACTTGATGTTAGATTAGTACTCAAGGTTAGATATCTTCGATAAAAACAAATCGATGGATTAAGATATAAATTTATCCTCCTTAATAGATAGGCCACACTAAATGTTGAGAATTATCTTGTTATGATGTTTCTACCACTCATTTACTCACTCAATGTCACAATGTGCAAATTTTTACAAATGTGAACATGGTGAAAATTTGCCCATTATTTTAAAATTAAAATATACTCTGAAAGATAAATTATTTTCTTTAGACATATTCGTTTACATGTTTACATATCAGTAGTCAAAGTTCGAGAATTAGGACTCTAAGTTTCCCTGACTATTAACTTATCCTTATCTTCATTCAATGGCTCTACAGACTCGGACACATGTATTTTGCCGTGTTATGCAAAATGACCATGCGGCTTGGATAGCATAGTTCAAGACTGTTAATCAGTCGTCAGTGAAACTGTGCAATTGGAATGACATGTGTTCTTATGTTGAATATGTTACCTGATATAAATACACATACAATAGTCCAAATATGTCTACCATACAAATAGAGCAATATCCGTGAGGGAAATTCATAAGAATTAAGTGTACGCTTTCCAAGTCCTCGGATTAAAAGTATTGACACACCGTGTGGATATTAAATATGAAATATAAAAACCGGGAATCTGTGCTGACTTATATTTGTTCAGTGGCATGACATTCTCATCCTCATGGAATATATGTTGACTCAACCATGTGTGTATCATTAAGTCAGCAATTTTCTCAGTGTGAGGGACGCTTCCTTCGATAGGGCGACTAATATTGTTACTTCATTAATATTAAAATTTCATGACTTCAAATTTTGACTTTCCGCGGGCGTTTTATGAGATCGAGAGTGTTGATCAGATAGAGGTCACCTACATTTATGTGTACTCAACAACAGAAACTATCTGCGTAGTGTGATTAATGTCGTGGCATCATTAATCTTAAAATTCCACGACTCCAAACTTTTGCAGAAGTTTGGCAACGTATTGTGTGTGTGTTGTTCTGATGACACTCGAATAAAATTTTCATTTATGTGTACAATCACAAAAACAACGTACTCCCTCCGTTCACAATTAGTCCGGACTTTATAAGGTTTGGCAAAATATATATATAAAATATCAACATCTAAAATATGAAATCTTTATCATTACAATCATCATCTAATGTATTTTCACATTATAAAAATTTGGTATTATGAATGCTTTATTTTTATTACTACATCCTTGGTCAAACGTTGCAAATTTTAATTTGACTAAACTGAGAAGCAGAATAAGTAAAACTGAGCAAGACTGATCTAAATTGTCCATATTCTAGCAGTTCATACCATCTGTACAGCATGTTTTCTTTTGTTGCAGCTATCACGTTCCAGCCAAAATACTCCCTCCGTCTCAAAATAAGTGTCTCAAGTTTGCACAAAAGTGGATGTATCTATACATGTTTCATGTCTACATACATTCACTTTTTGACAAAATTAAGACAGTTATTGTTGGACGGAGGGAGTAGTTAGTATACAATCTACATGGTTCGATTTTTAAACTGACGCAGCTAAGTACAGTCCTGCGTATATACGTGTTGTTTTTATTTTTCTTTCCATGTTCCATCCAAAGCTAGCCTCGGCTGGTTTGCTGATCCCATAGATCAGGTTTATCAAAAAATCTAAGTTTGGAGCTAGCTGCCCGTACATATTGGTCAGGTTTTGAGATTTTTTCCCTCAGCGATCAGGTTTGGAGATATATTTCCGTACGGCTCGGCTGGGTTTTTAAACGTACTACGTCCTTGGAGTCCACGCCGAAGAGACGTGATATTCTCCACATAGATCGTGTAAAAAATGTAACGTGACTATTAACTTTTCATAAAATCTCAGCCTTGATTTTTAGATCCAAGAGTCAATATAATTAAGGAGATGTGGATTAACGTGGTGGCTCGAAAAACTATCTCATTTTGCTTTTAGTATATAACTAGCATGCTGGCCCTCGCAAATGCGAGGGCATCATCGGTAGTTGGTTCAACAAATACTGCAAATGTGTCGGTTAACAAAATATCATGTATGCGAGTAACATCATTGTCAATTTGAAATTTATGATCAAATGATTATCAGGCCATATGTTGAAACATCATGTATGTGGTACTGATCAGTAATTGAACTAAGTTTTTACATAATGTTAGATCAGTACGCTAGGTTAGTTATTTTTATTAAAAAATGTTGAATTAAGATAAAATAGTTTATCCTTAGGACACATTAAATATTGCGAATTATGATTTTTTTAATGTTTCTTCTCTCATTTCCTCACTACATGTCATAATGTGCAACACTTTATAAATATGAACATGCGAAAACTTTGGCTACTATTTTTATATGAATATGTTGGTAAGAACAATTTTGTTATTCTTGGCATATTTATTAACATGTTTATACATCAGTAGTCAAAATTAGAGAAACATGAATCTAACTTCTCTAGACTCTTGACTTATTATGATATTCATCAATGGTTCTACACACCGGGGCATTGTGTTATGCAAAATGACTATGTGCTTTAGATAGAATAGTTGAAGACTATATATTAATCAGTCGTCAGTTTTGTTGTGCAATTGAAATGACATGTCCTCTATGTTAATTTTGTTACATGAGAGAAAGAGACCTACAATAGCAACAAATGTCTACCATGCAAACCAAGCAATATCCGCGAAAATAATTCATAAAAGTTAAGTGTACACTTTTCATGTCCTCTGATAAAAATAGTATTGGCACACCATGCTCGGATACTAAATATGAAACATATCAAGTAGGAATCTAGTGTGCTTTAACCTTGTGTGAATCATTAAGGAAAAATATTTTATAGCATGAAGGATATTTCCATCGATAGTGGGTCGATTAATGTTGTATCTTTGTCAATTTTGAGGGTTTAAAGCTTCATGTCTCATTAAGTCAGAATATTCGAAGTTCATTCACATCCTCGTTAGAATAGGTGTTGAGTCAGCCTTTGTGCATCGTTAAGTCCGTGATGTTCTTTTTGTGAGGGACGCTCCCATTAATAGTGCAACTAATGTTGTGATTTCAATAATATTAAAATTCCAACGGGTGGAGTTTTGTGAGAGTGTTGGTCAGATGGCGGTCGAATAGATTTGTCATTTATGTGTACTCAATAATATGAAGGACATTCCATCGATAGCGTGTTGACTAATTTTGTATTTTCATTGATTTTGAATGTTTGATGCTTTGTGTTCATTAAGTCATAAGATTTGTTCAATGTAAGTTCATTCAAATCCTCGTGAGGATAGGTGTTACTCAGCCTTGTGTGTATCATTAAGTCCGTATTATCTTAGTGTGTGAGACATTCTCATTGATAGTGCGACTAATGTTGTGATTTTACTAATATTAAAATTCCACGACTTCGAAAGGCGTTTTATATAGAGTGTTTGATCTGCTAGCGGTCGTATAAATTTGCCATTTATTAATTTATGTGCACTCAATAATAAAACCAATGTACATATATAGTGCATTGAATGTCGCGACTTCATTAATTTTAAATTTCCACAACTTCAAATTTTTGCAGATGTTTTGTTAGTACTTTGATATGATAGTAATTGAATCTAATTTTCATTTATTTGTACGCAGTAATAGAAATAATATACTCCATCCGTTCATAATTACCATGTGCATTATGAATTTATTTAAATTAAACTTTTTAAATTTTGACCAAATATATAGAAAAAATATTGAATCTAAGATATAAAATCGCTGTAACTAGAATCATCGTAAATTGTGTTTTTATGTTTTACGAATTTGGTTATATTTATTCATACATCTCTGGTCAAACTTTAATTTTTTTGACTTGACTAAACTCAAGATCGAGTAAAAAAAGCACATGAAGTACTTACTGATGAGTTTAATTTTTTTTAAACTGAGCATTACCATGTCCTAGGCTCCTAGCAGCTCGTACCCTTTGCAACCATGTTCGGAAAAAAAAATCTTGCTTTTTCGCTATCATTCACGTTTCTGAAAAGTAGGTAGTCTTTGGTTTTTTAAACGGACGGAGCCATTTAGAGTCTTGCGCACGTACGTGTTGCATTTTTTTACAGATATCACGTTCCAGCTAGTATTGACTGGCTTTAAACGAACAACGTGTTAAACATTTTATTTTGAAACGGTGTTAAACATTAATTATTGGTTTGGGAGACGTGATCTGCACATATATATCGTGTCAAGCATGTTACGTAATTATTAATATTTTATTAAATCATAGCCACATATTTTAGATCTAACAACCGAAAATAATCCAGATGATGTGGCTTAACGTGGTGTCTCGAAAAACTCTCTCATTTTGCTTTTAGTATATAAATAGATAGATTGTGTGCGTTCTATCTCTGCTTCAACTATGGTTATCGATATGTGCACTTAGTTTCACTCAGGCCTCTGGTTTCACCTCACGAATCACCAGAGAATTTATGTTGCCTTTCTTACTAGAATCTGAGTGGTACTCGTCATGCCTCTGTGACTATCCTAGTGATAAGCATGGCGTGGTTGCAAAACATGTAAACTACCAAGAATAGTAGTCAGTACTTGCAAGGTGAGAACTTTTGACCGGTAAAAAAATGTGCCACTACCGCGTTAACCGTGCATGTCTAAAGGGTCTGTTTGCTAAATTTTCCCAGGGAGTTCTTCATAATCGGAAGTTTAGTCATACGTATTTTGGTCTTCCTCGTCAGGCTAGTGATCAGGTTAGCAAAATCAACGACAATCTTAGCTCTTACCAACTGTAATCATGTGTCTTCTAGCAGAAAACAAATCATATGCTTGAGCTTGACCACTTCCAAGTATAGGAGGAGATCACACGAAAGGTGGAATAAAAAAGCAGACGAGGAGAGCAAGCCGTGTGCAGTCCAAAACAACTCCAACGAAGGTTACATGTGTTGGAATTTGCACTAGGGCTTTAGCTCATTGACCAACTAATTTTTTTAAATTCTCATTAGCTCATTGATGTGTGTGATAATAGGTGGGACTAAAATTTAGTCACACATTGCTAATTGATACAGAGCTGCACCACCTTAAAACGTTAGCTATCTTGGGACCGAGGACCGCAATGCTCGCAGCCCACAAGTAAATTTGACCAACATGCAACAATAGCACATCGCGGCATTCTTAAATCTTGGGATGGCATCGCCCAATCGAGCGCATCATCCTTCCAAAAATCAAAGGAAGCATCGAGATCTGAAGCATTCGTCACCAGGGCGACCAAGATCACATCGAGCAATGTTTCTCATAATATGTTTTCATCACATACCTATTTGGTTTCGTAAGTATTGTTATATTTTTTGATAACCAACAAACTTTACTATATTTTGACTTTTCAAGAAAGTTGCAACTACGCTCTTTACAGGATAGAGAAAATATGACTTTGGCTGAAGGTACGTAACTGATATGTAGGAGACTACAAACAAAAGTAGAAAACAAAATCAAGAAGCAATGATCCAAGACGAGCATTAACCACCAGTCATCTCTTGACAACACATGGACTAAAAAAATGGTCCTCCAAAACCAACGTCTCTAGCAAGGAAACAAACTCACGGATTTTTACCGTCAAGATCAAGTCCGAGCAATCTAAACAATGCACTCAACACAGAACAATGTGAAAACACACTCATTGTCAGGTAGAACCAATAAAGGTCATCTATTAGATTTTCATCCCTAGGAGCACAAGATCGGGCACTCATGAAAGCACTACCAAAACATAATCACATTCGCTAAGAGCATACTTGTTGGTCCAGTGAAGGCAATGATGATGCGGACGATCCTAATTTAGACATGGCACCCGATCAAAAATCATGCCTGCACAAGCAGACACCCCACAAACACTTATCATCCGATGAGCATGGACATAACTCGATATTTGGCAAGAGAAGGTCATCGACACCGCCAAAATCCTTTATTGGGGACGCCCCGGCAGCCCCGCACCTTTGTCGCCTGTGAAACCCAGTGGTAGAATCTAGTGTGGCAACCAACACAAAAAGTGAACAACACACCTTCATTCTACACGATAACAATGCCTCGCACTTTCTTGGTCTACAGCCGCCGACATAGAAGCTATGTGACTTGTCAAACAAAGTCCGATTAGACCTGTCGTCGTATGAAACAACAGATGCCTAGGGGTAGGCTTATCTTTGGGGCCGATGGACACTAGAGGATTCGGGGAGGGATAGCGCGCAGGATTGCGCACACAGACAAACAGATCAACACGGGGATTTACCCTGCTTCGGGGCTCCCGTGAGGAGATAAAACCCCTACTGCAGCATCTAGCCTATTCTGTTTATATTTTCCTCTGTATACGGATGGTACAAACGCTCCACGAGCTGGGTGAAGATTGCCTCTCAGAGGTCTTAGCTAGGAGGAGCTCCATGTGAGCGGGGGGAGAAGAAGGGAGCGAGCCCGCGCAGGAGCTGCCGTGCCTCTTCCCCCTGGTGCCCTTTATATAGGTGCCCAGGGGACAAACGAGGGGACAAACAGACAAGGAGTACTATGCACTGTACGCTGCACTGTAGAGCTGTACTATAGTCACATCCATGCCACTGTAGCCATGCCACATGCGTCACTGCATGCGTCACGGATCTTGTCTTCTAGCACATGTCTTCCGGATCATCTGGACAGGGCATCTGAACTGGACGAGGTAGCAGCCGGGTATGTCGGAGGCGTGGAGATGTTGGCGCTGAGGTGGAGACCGAGGTATTGGAGACCTCGGTCGAACTTGGCCCGAGGCCTGGCGCCGCAGCGTTGCTGGGGAATCTCGGTTGAGGTAGTGCCGATGGAGAGGAGCCCGTCCGAGACAGCCACGTCGGTCAACGCAGGAGAACGTGGCCTGGGCGCAGTGGTGTTGGTTGATCCGAGGCTGGGAAGCACTGCCACGATCCGGTCGATGCTGGCAGCGCCGGCTTGCTCCGAGGCGTGAGCGCTGGTCCGTCCTGGGCAGCGAGAGGCCTACCGAGGCTGGGCTCCTGGGCCCGAGGCGAGGCAATCCGGCCCGCCCGAGGCGAGCATCTCGGTTCATTCCGAGACAGAGCACATGCCGGCCTACTCCTGAGCTGGGGATACGTCGGCTCGTTCAGAGGCTGGAGACGCGCGGGCGCGGGCGAGGTGCAGGGAAAGTCGGCCCAACAAGGGAAGCTCGGCCCGCCCGAGGTCCAAACCGAGGTAAATTGACTCGGTCCAGCCGAGGAGAGTGAATCTCGGCCCAGTCCGAGTTGCAGCTGTCTCGGTCCACCCGAGATAAGGCCATCCCGGCCTGTTAGTGCGCATTTCGGCCTAGGCACTGCAAATATCGGCCCGGAGCTGTTTTTCTTGTCTTTTCTCTACCTTTTACTCATTTAACTTCTGCTTTTACCTCTTTTATTACCTCAGTTAACCCAATCACTTTGGGGTACCGGGGATTACATCCCCGACATTAGTCCCCGAGGCTGCGGGGGACTCGCAGAGTTGCGCGCAGTCTTACCAAAACAAATATCCAACACCAAAATCTCCATATAAGAAATATTCTGCCAGCATGGGCATCATTCTATGTCGGTTTTCAGCCACTTTGGGCTTTTACCGACATCACATGCCGCCAGCATTAACTGGACCGACATAAGCCTGCACGGGCATATCTCACATGTCTCGGCACCTCTGCCTCTCTAGGCATATCTCATATGTCTCGGTACCTCGGCCTCTCTATAGGCATATCTCATATGTCTCGGTACCTCGGCCTCTCTATAGGCATATCTCATATGTCTCGGTGCATATGTCTGTACGGACATATCTCATATGTCTCGGAGCATATGTCTGTACGGACATATCTCAAATGTCTCGGAGAATATGTCTGTACGGACATATCTCAAATGTCTCGGAGCATATGTCTGCATGGACATATCTCAAATGTCTCGGAGTATATGTCTGCATGGACATATCTCAAATGTCTCGGTATCTCGGCCTCTCTGGGCATATCTCATATATCTCGTATATGTCGGTTTTCAGCCACTCTGGGCGCTTACCGACATAGATGTCTCCAGCCACTGCTGGTTTGACATAAGCGTATCTCGAATGCCGGTTTTAGCCACTCTGGGCGTTTACCGACATAGATGTCTCCAGCCACTGCTGGTTTGACATAAGCGTATCTCGAATGCCGGTTTTAGCCACTCTGGGCATTTACCGACATAGATGTCTCCAGCCACTGCTGGTTTGACATAAGCGTATCTCGAATGCCGGTTTTAGCCACTCTGGGCATTTACCGACATAGATGTCTCCAGCCACTGCTGGATTAACATATAGCCGTCAATGGCTAAATCTGACATTTTGCCTTCATGGGCACTTATCAGATGACGAGTTGAGACATCTCTCAACACGTAATACTCAGTGAGATCAGATACCTTTTGAATCACTGTGCCGAGATAAAGATGCTATGATACTCTGGCAAACTGGGATAACTGAAGTAACATGATAATTGATCAAGCCGATAAAGATAGCAATTATGAAACGCTCGCTGATATGAGATCAATGTCGTGATATCTTGGCAAACCGAAATAAACGGCGATCTGGAGAATACCGATAATGCTATAATATTTTGTGTAATCCGAGACAACCCATAAAACCATGATATCCGGGGGTGATTCAAGATAACCAATATAACCAATGATCTTGAAGACGAATATTGTCTCGGTAAAACCGATGCCACCTTTCAACGTTAGTACATGCATATATGTATACTGAATAATTAACGGGAACAACAACTCTATTTAACAGACAAACATAAGTCTAGCAAACGACGGCAGTTACTTCTAGCAGCAAAACTATGCAACAGGACACAGACTCGGACTCAACCGAGTCCCCGAGTCACTTTACAGATTTAGGAGAAAAAGCAGAACTGACTGACCAGCCAGTCCCCGGGTCAAGACATCTTGCCCCCGGGGGAAACAACTAGGCATGGCAAGCAGGGGCAGTCCCCGAGTACTGTTTGAGACTAGTTAAAAGAGTGATGCAGACATATAAATGATACTCACGAGGCAATGTTGTTGGAGAAGTCGAGGAAGACGCTGCTGCTGACCTGGATATTAATATGCTGGCGCGAGCCACCAATATCTCGGCCCGGACCACCTTTATATCGGATTTGACCACCATATGTCGGATTCCTGCCTTAACTCGGATTCCCCAAGCTTAACTCGGATTTCCAAGCCTTAACTCGGATTTCCAAGGCTTAACTCGGATCTCCCAACCTTATCTCGGATTTCCAAGCCTTAACTCGGATTTCCCAAGCTTAACTCGGATTTCTAAGCCTCAACTCGGATTTACCAGCATACAAGCATACGTCGGATTTCCAGCATACCAGCATATGTCGGAGTTACCAGCATACCAGCATATGTCGGAGTTACCAGCATACCAGCATATGTCGGAGTTACCAGCATATGTCGGATTTCAGGATACCTCGGATGGACAGTGTCGCCAGGACATGGACATGTCGAATGAACAGTGTCGGATGAACAGTGTTGCCAGGACAAGGATATGTCGGACTTCCAGGATATCTCGGATGAACAGTGTCGGATGAACAGTGTTCCTAGGACATGGATATGTCGGTTTTGGCTACGTCAACCCGGATTTGACCAAGTCAACTCAGGAATGATGCCGGAGTCGAGTCCCCGAGTCACTTTTCTCACCCGGGATCTGCCGATGATGTCCGCTGGTGGAGGCAGCGCTAGCCTCTGCTCACAGTGGCAAGCTAGAGCGCGGGGGACAATGGCGATGTCGAGTCCCCGCGTTGATGACGAAGGTCCCGTCCGAATTGATCCAGCAAGCGCCACTGTCAGCCCCACGGTGGGCGCCAACTGTCGTCGTATGAAACAACAGATGCCTAGGGGTAGGCTTATCTTTGGGGCCGATGGACGCTAGAGGATTCGGGGAGGGATAGCGCGCAGGATTGCGCACACAGACAAACAGATCAACACGGGGATTTACCCTGCTTCGGGCTCTCGTGAGGAGATAAAACCCCTACTGCAGCATCTAGCCTATTCTGTGTATATTTTCCTCTGTATACGGATGGTACAAACGCTCCACGAGCTGGGTGAAGATTGCCTCTCAGAGGTCTTAGCTAGGAGGAGCTCCATGTGAGCGGGGGGAGAAGAAGGGAGTGAGCCCGCGCAGGAGCTGCCGTGCCTCTTCCCCTGGTGCCCTTTATATAGGTGCCCAGGGGACAATCGAGGGGACAAACAGACAAGGAGTACTATGCACTGTACGCTGCACTGTAGAGCTGTACTATAGTCACATCCATGCCACTGTAGCCATGCCACATGCGTCACGGATCTTGTCTTCTAGCACATGTCTTCCGGATCATCTGGACAGGGCATCTGTACTGGACGAGGTAGTAGCCGGGTATGTCGGAGGCGTGGAGATGTTGGCGCTGAGGTGGAGACCGAGGTATTGGAGACCTCGGTCGAACTTGGCCCGAGGCCTGGCGCCGCAGCGTTGCTGGGGAATCTCGGTTGAGGTAGTGCCGATGGAGAGGAGCCCGTCCGAGACAGCCACGTCGGTCAACGCAGGAGAACGTGGCCTGGGCGCAGTGGTGTTGGTTGATCCGAGGCTGGGAAGCACTGCCACGATCCGGTCGATGCTGGCAGCGCCGGCCTGCTCCGAGGCGTGAGCGCTGGTCCGTCCTGGGCAGCGAGAGGCCTACCGAGGCTGGGCTCCTGGGCCCGAGGCGAGGCAATCCGGCCCGCCCGAGGCGAGCATCTCGGTTCATTCCGAGACAGAGCACATGCCGGCCTACTCCTGAGCTGGGGATACGTCGGCTCGTTCAGAGGCTGGAGACGCGCGGGCGCGGGCGAGGTGCAGGGAAAGTCGGCCCAGCAAGGGAAGCTCGGCCCGCCCGAGGTCCAAACCGAGGTAAATTGACTCGGTCCAGCCGAGGAGAGTGAATCTCGGCCCAGTCCGAGTTGCAGCTGTCTCAGTCCACCCGAGATAAGGCCATCCCGGCCTGTTAGTGCGCATTTCGGCCTAGGCACTGCAAATATCGGCCCGGAGCTGTTTTTCTTGTCTTTTCTCTACCTTTTACTCATTTAACTTCTGCTTTTACCTCTTTTATTACCTCAGTTAACCCAATCACTTTGGGGTACCGGGGATTACATTCCCGACATTAGTCCCCGAGGCTGCGGGGGACTCGCAGAGTCGCGCGCAGTCTTACCAAAACAAATATCCAACACCAAAATCTCCATATAAGAAATATTCTGCCAGCATGGGCATCATTCTATGTCGGTTTTCAGCCACTCTGGGCTTTTACCGACATCACATGCCGCCAGCATTAACTGGACCGACATAAGCCTGCACGGGCATATCTCACATGTCTCGGCACCTCTGCCTCTCTAGGCATATCTCATATGTCTCGGTACCTCGGCCTCTCTATAGGCATATCTCATATGTCTCGGTACCTCGGCCTCTCTATAGACATATCTCATATGTCTCGGTGCATATGTCTGTACGGACATATCTCATATGTCTCGGAGCATATGTCTGTACGGACATATCTCAAATGTCTCGGAGCATATGTCTGTACGGACATATCTCAAATGTCTCGGAGCATATGTCTGCATGGACATATCTCAAATGTCTCGGAGCATATGTCTGCATGGACATATCTCAAATGTCTCGGTATCTCGGCCTCTCTGGGCATATCTCATATATCTCGTATATGTCGGTTTTCAGCCACTCTGGGCGTTTACCGACATAGATGTCTCCAGCCACTGCTGGTTTGACATAAGCGTATCTCGAATGCCGGTTTTAGCCACTCTGGGCGTTTACCGACATAGATGTCTCCAGCCACTGCTGGTTTGACATAAGCGTATCTCGAATGCCGGTTTTAGCCACTCTGGGCATTTACCGACATAGATGTCTCCAGCCACTGCTGGTTTGACATAAGCGTATCTCGAATGCCGGTTTTAGCCACTCTGGGCATTTACCGACATAGATGTCTCCAGCCACTGCTGGATTAACATATAGCCGTCAATGGCTAAATCTGACATTTTGCCTTCATGGGCACTTATCAGATGACGAGTTGAGACATCTCTCAACACGTAATACTCAGTGAGATCAGATACCTTTTGAATCACTGTGCCGAGATAAAGATGCTATGATACTCTGGCAAACTGGGATAACTGAAGTAACATGATAATTGATCAAGCCGATAAAGATAGCAATTATGAAACGCTCGCTGATATGAGATCAATGTCGTGATATCTTGGCAAACCGAAATAAACGGCGATCTGGAGAATACCGATAATGCTATAATATTTTGTGTAATCCGAGACAACCCATAAAACCATGATATCCGGGGGTGATTCAAGATAACCAATATAACCAATGATCTTGAAGACGAATATTGTCTCGGTAAAACCGATGCCACCTTTCAACGTTAGTACATGCATATATGTATACTGAATAATTAACGGGAACAACAACTCTATTTAACAGACAAACATAAGTCTAGCAAACGACGGCAGTTACTTCTAGCAGCAAAACTATGCAACAGGACACAGACTCGGACTCAACCGAGTCCCCGAGTCACTTTACAGATTTAGGAGAAAAAGCAGAACTGACTGACCAGCCAGTCCCCGGGTCAAGACATCTTGCCCCCGGGGGAAACAACTAGGCATGGCAAGCAGGGGCAGTCCCCGAGTACTGTTTGAGACTAGTTAAAAGAGTGATGCAGACATATAAATGATACTCACGAGGCAATGTTGTTGGAGAAGTCGAGGAAGACGCTGCTGCTGACCTGGATATCAATATGCTGGCGCGAGCCACCAATATCTCGGCCCGGACCACCTTTATATCGGATTTGACCACCATATGTCGGATTCCTGCCTTAACTCAGATTCCCCAAGCTTAACTCGGATTTCCAAGCCTTAACTCGGATTTCCAAGGCTTAACTCGGATCTCCCAACCTTATCTCGGATTTCCAAGCCTTAACTCGGATTTCCCAAGCTTAACTCGGATTTCTAAGCCTCAACTCGGATTTACCAGCATACAAGCATACGTCGGATTTCCAGCATACCAGCATATGTCGGAGTTACCAGCATATCAGCATATGTCGGAGTTACCAGCATACCAGCATATGTCGGAGTTACCAGCATATGTCGGATTTCAGGATACCTCGGATGGACAGTGTCGCCAGGACATGGACATGTCGAATGAACAATGTCGGATGAACAGTGTTGCCAGGACAAGGATATGTCGGACTTCCAGGATATCTCGGATGAACAGTGTTTCCAGGACACGGATATGTCGGATTTCCAGGATATCTCGGATGAACAGTGTCGGATGAACAGTGTTCCTAGGACATGGATATGTCGGTTTTGGCTACGTCAACCCGGATTTGACCAAGTCAACTCAGGAATGATGCCGGAGTCGAGTCCCCGAGTCACTTTTCTCACCCGGGATCTGCCGATGATGTCCGCTGGTGGAGGCAGCGCTAGCCTCTGCTCACAGTGGCAAGCTAGAGCGCGGGGGACAATGGCGATGTCGAGTCCCCGCGTTGATGACGAAGGTCCCGTCCGAATTGATCCAACAAGCGCCACTGTCAGCCCCACGGTGGGCGCCAACTGTCGTCGTATGAAACAACAGATGCCTAGGGGTAGGCTTATCTTTGGGGCCGATGGACGCTAGAGGATTCGGGGAGGGATAGCGCGCAGGATTGCGCACACAGACAAACAGATCAACACGGGGATTTACCCTGCTTCGGGGCTCTCGTGAGGAGATAAAACCCCTACTGCAGCATCTAGCCTATTCTGTGTATATTTTCCTCTGTATACGGATGGTACAAACGCTCCACGAGCTGGGTGAAGATTGCCTCTCAGAGGTCTTAGCTAGGAGGAGCTCCATGTGAGCGGGGGGAGAAGAAGGGAGTGAGCCCGCGCAGGAGCGGCCGTGCCTCTTCCCCCTGGTGCCCTTTATATAGGTGCCCAGGGGACAAACGAGGGGACAAACAGACAAGGAGTACTATGCACTGTACGCTGCACTGTAGAGCTGTACTATAGTCACATCCATGCCACTGTAGCCATGCCACATGCGTCACTGCATGCGTCACGGATCTTGTCTTCTAGCACATGTCTTCCGGATCATCTGGACAGGGCATCTGTACTGGACGAGGTAGTAGCCGGGTATGTCGGAGGCGTGGAGATGTTGGCGCTGAGGTGGAGACCGAGGTATTGGAGACCTCGGTCGAACTTGGCCCGAGGCCTGGCGCCGCAGCGTTGCTGGGGAATCTCGGTTGAGGTAGTGCCGATGGAGAGGAGCCCGTCCGAGACAGCCACGTTGGTCAACGCAGGAGAACGTGGCCTGGGCGCAGTGGTGTTGGTTGATCCGAGGCTGGGAAGCACTGCCACGATCCGGTCGATGCTGGCAGCGCCGGCCTGCTCCGAGGCGTGAGCGCTGGTCCGTCCTGGGCAGCGAGAGGCCTACCGAGGCTGGGCTCCTGGGCCCGAGGCGAGGCAATCCGGCCCGCCCGAGGCGAGCATCTCGGTTCATTCCGAGACAGAGCACATGCCGGCCTACTCCTGAGCTGGGGATACGTCGGCTCGTTCAGAGGCTGGAGACGCGCGGGCGCGGGCGAGGTGCAGGGAAAGTCAGCCCAGCAAGGGAAGCTCGGCCCGCCCGAGGTCCAAACCGAGGTAAATTGACTCGGTCCAGCCGGGGAGAGTGAATCTCGGCCCAGTCCGAGTTGCAGCTGTCTCGGTCCACCCGAGATAAGGCCATCCCGGCCTGTTAGTGCGCATTTCGGCCTAGGCACTGCAAATATCGGCCCGGAGCTGTTTTTCTTGTCTTTTCTCTACCTTTTACTCATTTAACTTATGCTTTTACCTCTTTTATTACCTCAGTTAACCCAATCACTTTGGGGTACCGGGGATTACATCCCCGACATTAGTCCCCGAGGCTGCGGGGGACTCGCAGAGTCGCGCGCAGTCTTACCAAAACAAATATCCAACACCAAAATCTTCATATAAGAAATATTCTGCCAGCATGGGCATCATTCTATGTCGGTTTTCAGCCACTCTGGGCTTTTACCGACATCACATGCCGCCAGCATTAACTGGACCGACATAAGCCTGTACGGGCATATCTCACATGTCTCGGCACCTCTGCCTCTCTAGGCATATCTCATATGTCTCGGTACCTCGGCCTCTCTATAGGCATATCTCATATGTCTCGGTACCTCGGCCTCTCTATAGGCATATCTCATATGTCTCGGTGCATATGTCTGTACGGACATATCTCAAATGTCTCGGAGCATATGTCTGTACGGACATATCTCAAATGTCTCGGAGCATATGTCTGCATGGACATATCTCAAATGTCTCGGAGCATATGTCTGCATGGACATATCTCAAATGTCTCGGTATCTCGGCCTCTCTAGGCATATCTCATATATCTCGTATATGTCGGTTTTCAGCCACTCTGGGCGCTTACCGACATAGATGTCTCCAGCCACTGCTGGTTTGACATAAGCGTATCTCGAATGCCGGTTTTAGCCACTCTGGGCGTTTACCAACATAGATGTCTCCAGCCACTGCTGGTTTGACATAAGCGTATCTCGAATGCCGGTTTTAGCCACTCTGGGCATTTACCGACATAGATGTCTCTAGCCACTGCTGGTTTGACATAAGCGTATCTCGAATGCCGGTTTTAACCACTCTGGGTATTTACCGACATAGATGTCTCCAACCACTGCTGGATTAACATATAGCCGTCAATGGCTAAATCTAACATTTTGCCTTCATGGGCACTTATCAGATGACGAGTTGAGACATCTCTCAACACGTAATACTCAGTGTGATCAGATACCTTTTGAATCACTGTGCCGAGATAAAGAAGCAGCGATATAAATGACCTATTGTAACTTATTGCTTCATGTCCATGAATTGTGTATAACCTGGCCTTGTGTGCCAGGGCTTTGGATCTTTCTTCCCGACAATTTTCATTGTCAAACCTTTAGTTCGATATTAGCGTGGACTATATCCATTACTTGACCAACAAAGTTATAAAGTGAATGCTCGATCTATGAATTAGGGGGAACTGTGTGAGCGACTACCTGTATATAGACGAGCACGCACACGTTTAATTGGTGGCCTAACAAGATGAGGTCTTGGTATAACTCGAAGTAGCTAGCATCCACAATCGTGATGTGCATCGAATAAATACTCTAAAAGCGTAAAAAAGACTCTAAAAAACTCTAAATGTTCGTATCATCGAACCTTGAAGTGCTATCCCCAATTCCCCATTAATTAAATCATATGCATACAAATGACCAAAGTGCAGTTGTGTGTGTTGTGGTCTTCAGTCCGGACGCTGCCAAAGCGCGCCTTACCTTCTAGTCCACTCTACAGTAAACCATATATAGTGACCCCCAACTAATGCTTTTTGATTTAAGGACGAAACTGATACAATCTTACTTGCAGAAGTATAAGCCTGCAAAGGCCGTGCCTAGTGAAAGCTCACTACACTTTTCATGGAAGAACTACAAGACAGGTAGTCCTCAGTGCGTCGGAAAATAAATCCCCTACGGTGGTTACATTGTTCTATACTGATTTCCCAATCGTCTCATAGATGAAGAAACAAGGGATGCGACCAACCATCCGAGTATGTGATGTAACTACTCTACGTAAGCACGTCGAGAGAGTTGTTTCCCGACCTTCATATCCCAGTGTCTTCCATTCACAAAGCTCGAACATCATTTTCTCGTACTTAAGCACAGGCCGTACGTGTATAGGCTTTTATTTTGGCAAGGCAAGGTCGTCCTTGTATAGATCACCGTGTAGTGTGGACTATCTACAAGATGAGAATTGAGATAAGTAGCAAAGACAAGAGCATGCATGTGTATATAACGAGCACAGGTGAGGGTGTATATTATTGATGACTACATAGGATCCAGCTGGGGTATCTCTACAGAATTTGGCTCGGCAGGCACTAGGCAAGTGCCGCAGATAAATATATCCGCATAGGTCGCCCAAAATGTTAGTGCCCACGGCCCTGCTAACGTTAGTCAAGCTAATACGCCCATTCCCTGAGATAAAACCAATCTGTGCACTTTCATTGTCAAGCCTTTAGTTCGATAATTAACATGGACTATATACATCATTCTATACCTAATAATAAAGAAAGGATGGCTTCTTGTGATACGTCGTTGAAATTGCCCCTGAAATTGTAGATAATTACCCACCATGCCACCCGTAAGTCACGTACCCCTTCATTCTTTTTTTTTTTTGGAAAAAATTAAGCGCTCGTAAAGCAACGACATAGAGTTGGGTACAAACTCTTCTGCGGAATCGATTTCGATTCCCGTATAGATCGGTCTGTACAATCTCGTGCCTCCTCACTCAGGAAAATCCACCCATATATAGCCCCTCTCTTCCTCGCGTGATTCTCACCAAAAACTATCGCACGAACTCGCCGAAAGTCGCTCGCCAATGAAGCTCGAAACCGATCGGCAATGGAAATCCTGAACTTCTGAAGTTATGCGTGACCACCGAGGATTCGGATGGAGGACTCCTGGAGCAACACGTCCGTTTCGCCGAGTTGCCGCCTCGCTGGGTGACCGCCTGCCGGTCACGACCGATTCGCCGCATCGGTGCCGGTTGCAGCTTACCCGTGGGTGCTACACACTTTGGTTGTGCCTCTCGCTCAGCTAGCTGACGGGGATGGTCGCTGCCGTCGTCGGCCGAGGCCATCAAGGTCCATTCGAAGGTCGTCGGCTGCTGCTCCACATCTTGCCGGCCAGACGAAACCCTGAACTTCTGAAGTTATGCGCGACCACCGAGGATTCGGATGGAGGACTCCTGGAGCAACACGTCCGTTTCGCCTGGCATGTCCACATAGCACTCTATAATTACAGAAAGTCTGTAGGTCGCAGCACCCAAAATCCTCGCCACCACCTAGCGTTGGAGGAAGGCATGCAGAACATGACGGTTGATTGCTTGGAGAAGCCTGACGAATGTCCCAGCTCCCAGCACTGCCAGCTGCGGCGAGGCCAGCAAAGAGCAGTGACGCACCGGTTCTCACTGCGTAGGACTCGGTCGTGGAGGTGTTCTGCATGAGTCGGTCCGTGAGTCCAGGTATTGTATACGTATTTGTATGTGACACATCATCATGACATCAGCATTATGTTTTTGTAGTCATGTACAATACTCCGTAACATGTATAGCAGCCCAAGGTTATACCTGTGGGCGTGTGGCAAGCTATCTATCAATCTATTACAACCAGTTTTACGGTATGCACGAGTCAGACGTGAAGGCCGGCACAACCTATGCAAGGTGAGGAGCGCGACCTTATGCAAGGGCACGACAACGCCGACCAACACCTCATGTCTCTACCGCAACTCAATATGGGTCATCTGTCTCAATTGCAAATGAAATTATGTCGGCCTTCTTTGTTGATAACCACGATGCAATGCAACAACAAGATTGGAAAGTAAGTGCCTTTATTTTTCTATTTCCCGATGTAAATGGTTTATGGTGGACCAAAGGAAAAATATTTCAAATGGTTTCAAACAAAAACAAAAGGACACATATTATTATTTTTTGAGGGTTATGAGTATGTATTCATTTATTTTTCTAGACCCGTTGCAACGCACGGGCATTTTACTAGTTAACTTATAAAGTCAAAAAAGTGAATCATCAGGCTAAGAAGTAAGGGGAACTGTGTGAGCGACTACCTGTATATAGACGAGCTTGCGCGCTTAATTGGTGGCCTGGCAAAAGGAGGTCTTGGTATAACTCGAAGGAGGTAGCATCCACCATCGCGCTATGCATCGAAATAAATACTTTAAAAGAACTCTAGATGTTCGTATCCTCAAACTTTCAAGCAAGCATACAAATAATAGAAATGTTGTTGCTTCTTCTATATCAATATAAAGGCAAACTTTTGTCTCGTTTAAAAAAAAAAATGCTGTTATATTTGTGGTCTTCAGGCTGCACGCTCCCATATTTTGAAGCTTCTACGTGTTTCTACATTATACAAGGAAAGAGACAACGACAGGCCGTTCAGAAGTTCAAGAATGCTGCAATTGTGTGTCAGCGTAGTGTGAGTAGTACCAAACTAGCTATAGGAATGGAAGGCATCGGAATGACTTGCACTACGTTCAGGTTTTCTCCGTCGGCTGCACAATCTGCACGTTCGGCTGTGACCCTCAATGGTAGAAGCGGCAACAGCATCAGACTTCGAGTCAGAGAGGCCAAGAGCAACACGGTGGATCTGGGCCCCACTTCCTTCTTGGCCTTATCAGAGACACCGAGAGAGTTTTTGTTGTCCATGTTAGAATCCCAGCCTCCCAGGAGCGAGTAAGTGTCATTGTATTGCTAGTCGCCGCAGGGAGCTCGAAATTGGTGAACCAACATGAGTGTGTGTGTTCTGTCTCAACTTCAACAATGGTTAATTATCGCTATGTGTGCATCTGGTTTCACCACACCGGAGATTCTTATCTCAATTATTTCCTTTCTTATACGAATCTGAGTGATACTAGTCATGTCCTTTGTCCTTGGTGATAAGTACTGAGAATGCTAGTTAGTACGTGCAGGTGAAACAGTTGTCTCGTTAAAAAACAAGTGTAATTATCGTGTCCACGGTCCACGACAGGTACATCGTGCATATCTGAAAGGCCAATTTGTTAAAAAAAATGAGTAAAGTTCTTCATAATTAGAAACTCGGCTAAACGTATTTTAGTGATCTTTCTCGTCAACCTAGTGACTAGGGTTGACAATATCATCAACAATATATCCTCCGCCAACTGTAATCGAATAAAATGTCTCCTTTGGCACAAACAACACGCATGTTTGACCACTTTCAAGTATAGGAAATCACGAGGTGTAATAAAGAAATTCAAAAACCGAGGTTATGCTCGCTCTTGCGAGAAGAAATCGCTTCGAAATATCATGACAACAGTATCATGGTAGACAACATGATCGTCGAATATGAGAGTGATTTAAGCTTAGTATTTTACTATGATAATATTGATAGCCGTGTCAAGACTAGAAGAAATTCAGATAGATCTAAGCGAGTGACTTGAGTGCATGTTGGAAGGCCGGGAGCAAGCAAGTGTACATGTTTGAAACTAGTCAAACGAACTTGAGTGCATCTGTCTCAACTTCAACAATGGTTATCGCTATGTGTGCTTCTGGTTACACCTCACCAGAGATTCTTATGTCTCTTATTTCCTTATATGAATCTAAGTAATACTAGTCATGTCCCCTTTTCTTGGTGATAAACATGGCGTGGTTGCATAAAGTACTAATAAAGCTAGTTAATACGTGCAAATGAAGCAAGGTCATTGATGCATTTGTAGCGTTTTTTGCCGGTCTCCCGTTAATTAACGAGCCAACTGTCTTCTAAAAAAAATACATACTTACGGGTGCGCGATCCAAGCAAAGAAGCAACTCTAGTAATTGTTTCCATGGAATGTCACCGGTATATTTGGCTAAAAGCTAATCCTGGTTGATGAAAAGGGCTAGGCTAATACAGTCTTAATCGAGTATGAGTCACGAAGAAGGCCGTGCCCAATGACAGCTCTAGCTCTCCAACATTTTGTGGATGAAGAACAATTCGCCCATTCTCCCGGACTACTGGAAAAGAACCCCCTATTGTGGCTACATTTTTCTATACTCTTTTTCCAGCCACCAGATCGATCAGTGAACAAGGAATGACACGGACTGCCCAAACAGGCGATGTAACTACGGGACGCAAGCACGTCGGGGAGTTTTTCCTGAGCTTGACCTCCTGATGTCTTCCATTCACAGAGCTCAAAAACCATTTTCTCGTACTTAAGCACATGTCGTAGGCCGTCCCTGTATATATCATTGTGTAGTGTGTACTATCACAAGATAAAAACTGAGATAAGGAGCAAAGACAAGATCATGCATGTGTATGTAACAAGCGAAGGTGAGGGTGCGCACATGTATATTACTGATGAACACATAGACTAATATTATTTTAGCAAGTGCAGCAGATATATCCACCTAGGCCGCCCCGAATGTTAGAGCCCACGGCCCAGATAATATTAGTGTAGGAAGTAGGCCCATTCAATGGGATAAAACGAAGCTGAATCAAATAAACATTTAGGAGATTAATTGGTGGCTTACTCCATCCGTCATACAAAGCGTGTACTTCGAGCTTTCTTAAAAATAATAACTTTTTAGGTTTGACCATGTTTTATACAGAAAAATACCAACAATTAAGCCACGAAATTAGTACACCAAACTAGTACCGTTAGATTCACGATAAAATATATTTTCCTCATATACCTATTTGGTTTCATAGGTATTTCTATGTTGTTGAATAATGATCAAACTTTACGATAGTGTGACTTTTCAAGAAAGTTGAAAGTAGGCTATTCACATGACAGAGGGAATACGAATTTGACTGAAGGTACGTAGCTCATATGTAGGAAACTACAAACAAAAATAGAAGAGAAATACAAGCACAAATGATCCAAGATGAGCATTGACCATCAGTCAGTCATCTCTTGACAACACATGGACTCCAAAAATGCTTTTCAAAACCAGCGTCCTCAGGAAGGAAAGAACATCGCGGGTTTTCACCGTGAAGATCAAGTCCGAGCGATCTAAACAATGCACTCAACACGGAACAGTGAGAAAACACCTTCATTGTCAAGTACCACCAATAAAGGTCATACCTTAGATTTTCATCCATTGGAGCATAAGATCGGGTACCGTGAAAGCACTACCAAAACACAGTCACCTGTACTAACAGCAACACTTGCTGGTCCAATGAAGGCAATGATGACACGAACGATCCTGATTTGGACATGGCATGTGATCAAAAATCATGCATGCACAAGCAGACACCCCACATACATCCATCATAGCACGTGCGTGGATATAATAGGCTTTTTTTACAAGAGAAGGTCATCAACACCGCCCAAATCCTTCATTGGGGACGCTCCGGCAGTCCGCACCTTTGTCGCCTGTGAAATCATGTGGTAGAATCTGGCATGGTAACCAACACAATACAAGTCAACCACACACATTCACTCTACACGATAACAATTACTTTCACGATCTCCAGCCGCCAACATAGAAGTTGGGGGACTCCTCAAACAAAGTCCGATTAGACCCGTCATATCAAGCGGAGTTCGAATCCACGACCGGTGCCGCTTAACTGCTGCCAGACAACGCCTTGTTCAAAATCTACCGTTGTCTTCAATCTCCGCTACTCACCGCCGACGCACATTGTGCAAACCACCGCCCCTCCAAGCAAAACCCCACTACGTCCACCCTGCTTAGCCCCGTCGCCCCATTCATCGATTCATGGGAGGCTTCGCCCTATGTCAGCATTTGAAGGCGGTAGAGAGAGAGAGAGAGAGGAGCTGAGGGGAGTGCAGCGCCGGCGATCTAGAGTTAGCCCCCACAAGTCACTTCGAGGAGATGACTCAATTGGTTCTATTATCTTTGTTCATGTGCATGTCCGCATGCAGAAGAAACTGATTATGTTACTCGTGGCCGCTATAATCTTTCACAAGAATACCTAAAAACCATGTAGCTCCCACCTGTATATTGGACAAACCAATTAGCCGCCAAAGCACTTGATAATTATTATTACACATTCACTAATCACAAGAAGCAGCCGTATGAATGACCAATTGTAACTTTTTGCTTCATGTCCATGAATTGTGTAACCTGGCCTTGTGCGCCAGGGCTTGGATCTTTCTTCTCGATACTTTCATTGTCAAACCTTTAGTTCGATATTAGCGTGGACTGTATCCATTACTTAACTAATAAAGTTTAAAAAGTGAATGCTCGAGCTAAAAATTATGGGGAAGTGTGTGAGCGACTATCTATATATAGACGAGCACGTGTGTTTAATTGGTGGCCTGACAAGAAGAGGTCTTGGTATAGCTCGAACTCAAAGTAGCTAGTATCCACCACCGCGATGTGCATCGGAATAAATACTCTATTAAAACTCTAAATGTTCGTATCCTCAAACCTTCAAGAGTGCTATCCCCAGTAATTAAACCATATGCATACAAATGACCAAAGTGCAGTTGTGTTTTGTGGTCTTCAGTCCACACGCTCCCATATATATTTGTAACTTCTATTTGTTTCTACACAGTACAAGAAAAGAGAAGCCGACATGGCCGTTCAAAAGTTCAAGAATGCTGCAGTTACGTGTCAGCGTGAGTACGTAGTAGCAAACTAGCTATAGAAATGGAAGGCATCGGAATGACTTGCACTGCGTCCGGATTTTCTCCGTCGGCTGCACAATCTACACGTCCGGCTGTGACGTGCTATGGTAGAAGCCGAAATCACTAATAAAAGTTTTCCCTTCGGAAAGGGAACCCCGCATGCGTTGTGGTCGTGACAAGTGTCAGCATCTCTTTTACGTGGTCCCCGTGAGTGATTGCATGTGTGACAAGTGGCAGCATGAGAGAATATTGGTGGGTTTTATTTTCTTATCCCCGCCCAGGTTTGTACCGCATTTATTTCGAAATTCGTTTTTTAAAAACGAAATATCTTTAGAACCGTTTATCCAAATTATGAACGGTTTGCATATTTGAAATCCTCGCGTCGAGATCTTCAAAATTAGATCCTATATTGATAGGTTTTGAAAAACTTTTTTTCTCGTACTTTGTACAACTGTTTTGTGCACTTTGTACATTCAGTAGCATCGTGTACATCCGATATCAGTGTGAGTGTACATCCAGTAGCAACGCAAGGTTGTACATCCAGTTGCATCGTGTAACACCAGTAGCAACGTGTGTGTACATCCAGTATCATCGTGTACATTCAGTAGCAGCATGAGTGCACATCTATTAGCAGTAACAGTGTGTACATCCAGTAACACCGTGAGTGTACATCTAGTAGCAGCGTGTACATCAATAGCAACATGTGTGTACATTCAGTAGCAGCGCGTGTGTACATCCAGTAGTATCGTGTATATTCAGTAGCAGTGTAGGTGTACATCCAGTAGCATTGTGTACATTCGGTACCAACGTGCGTATACATCAATAGCAGCATGTGTGTACGTTCAGTAGCAGCGCGTGTATATATCTAGTAGTATCGTATACATTCAGTAGCAGTGTAGGTGTACATCCAGTAGCATTGTGTACATTTGGTAGCAACGTGCGTGTACATCAATAGCAGCATGCGTGTACAATCAGTAGCAGCGCGTGTGTACATCCAGTATTATCGTGTATATTTCCGTAGTCGCACCCGTAGGCAGTAGATGTACGGCCGGCCGGCCGATCGTGGTGCCTTGTACGCGTGAATCAGCCCAGCTTTCGAGGCTTCGACGCGGGGTTCAACGCAAGTTGTACACGCCGCGGAGGATGTACGCGCGGGGTTTACTCGTACGCGTGCCACGTGACGGACGGGAGCCAGGCACAGACGCGCTGCCAGTTCGTGGGAAAATTCGATTTTGCTGCCGTCCTGCGCGCGCCACGTGGCGTGTTCCTGCTGTGCGTGTTTCCATCGGAAAGGGTTCCCTTTCCGTAGTCGCACCCGGTAGAAGCGGCAACAGCATCAGACTTCGGGTCAGAAAGCCCAACAGCAACACGGTGGATCTGGGCCTCACTTTCTTCCTCGGCTGCACAATCTGCACGTCCGTCTGTGACGCCCTAGGTAGAACCGGCAACGGCATCAGGCTTCGGATATGAAAGCGCAACAGTAACCCGGTGGATGCACCATTGAGCAAGAGATTTACCTTTTCACACAGCAGTCAGTTAGAATCCCAGGAGCGAGCAAGTGTCATTGTAAACTGGTCCAACTAACTTGAGTGTGCTCTGTCTCAACTTCAACGGTGGTTATCGCTATGTGTGCATCTGGTTTCACCTCACCGGAGATTCTTATCTCAATTATTTCCTTTATTATACGAATCTGAGTGATACTAGCTAGTCGTGTCCTCTGACCTTGACTCCTTGGTGATAAGCATGGCGTGGTCTCATAAAGTGTAAACTATTGAGAATGCTAGTCACTGCGTGCAAGGTGAAACAGTTGTCCCGTTAAGAAACAAGTGTAACTATCGTGTCCACGGTCCACCACAGGTACATCGTGCACATCTGAAACGCCATTTTGATTAAAAAAAGAGAGGAAAGTTCTTCATATTTAGAAACTCGGCTAAACGTCTTTTAGTCTTTCTCGTCAACCTAGTGACCAGGGTTAACAATATCATCAACAATCTATCCTCGGACCTACTCTAATCGAATAAAATGTCTCCTTTGGCAGAAACAACGCACATGCTTGACCACATCCAAGTATAGGAAATCAGCAGAGATGTGTAATAAAAAAGATTCAAAAGAGCGAGGTTCTGCTCGCTTCTGCAAGAAGATATTGCTCCGAAATACAATGACAACAAGTGTCATGGTAGACAACATGATCGTTGAATATGAGAGGGATTTAAACTTAGTGTTTTACTTCGATAATATTGATAGCCGTGTCAAGCCTAGCAGAAATCTGGACAAGATCTAAGCGAGTCACTTGAGTGCATGTTAGAAGGGCCAGGAGCGATCGTGTACTCCACTAACATGTTGATGCAGTGTCGTATGTTGTTCTCCGTGTTCTTTAGATAGTCGATATATGTGAGCCATGCTGGATTCGTTGTAATAAATGAATTTTCATAAATAAATAAAAAGCCAAGCTCGGGAGATGCAGAGGTCGGCTTCAACGTTTTGAAAAAAGAGACAAAAAGCACGTGAGCGTTAGCAACTTTTCTATCATACCCCGGATCTGGAAAGTGGGATTCTTCGTCTTCGTCTGCTCGGGGACTACATTGATAACTACACAAATCTTTGGCCATGTAAGAATTAGGGGGTCATCATTTCAATGTTGCCTAGAAACAACTAAAAACATAGAAAGTTACACTTCATGTACGCCTAATTGTTGATTAACTGGAGATTGGTTTCGCAAAAAATACAACATTTGGCAATTCAAATTTCCAAAAAAAACAATCGATAGTTAATGTGACAACCATTCGACTGTACTTCATAAACATGGAGATCATATGAAGTCTTTAATAAAGACAACAAATTGAAAGTAGAAGTCAACTAAATTTCGTTGGCCAAAATATAACTATGACAACCACCAGACATGCATTTCAACTCACACCGATTGTATCGTGCCCATACGACCTAACCATAGTAACACATGTCTCCATTAATGTTTACCTACTCCGGTATCTCTTGTGTATTTTTGAAACCAATATTCTTCAAATTTTTAGGTCTCCTGATTGTTGTGAGTCATGAATCATGAATCATGATACACGGGCGTTGTTCTTGTAGATCATCTGATCTGCCTGGTTTTCTTCTTGTTGATGTTTTGCCTGTATCATATGACACCTTCAGCCTTTTATTTTTACGCTTGTCATTCCATCCAACATGAGGATATTTGGGACTCGTGTTTTAATACTTTCTGCTGTCGTGTACTTGTTCTGTACTCATAATGTCTTGCTTGCTTTCAAGAACTTATTCTCTGGGTAAGTCCAGTTTTTTTCTATGTGTCTGATTGTGGTTTTGCTTGCAGGGAATACTGTACCAATCCATTCTGGTGCATATAATTCTTGATGCTTGTATCCAATTGATTTATAATTTCTTAGTTTCAGTTTTGGTTGTTTCAAATATTTAACTTAAGCGACCCATAACTATGTAAGTCAGAATATTGGTTTCAAAAGGCAACAAAGCTGATAGGAATTCTTCCACAAGCACATTGTTGACAATTTTCAGTTGCAGCGAGGTGATTTTAAAAGCTGTCTGCATTCAAATAATCTGATGTTTCCGCTTCTTGTTACCTAAACACTGTATCGATGTTTTGCTGCTCTTCAGGTTCTGGGTGATGCATTGTTAGGGAACATCGTATTTATGGCCGTATTACTTCTGGGTGTACGATATATTCTCAAACTAACTTTTGATATTACGAGGTATTTTCGTATACTTGTATAACCTTTTTTTAAATATGTCTTGATATCTGGTGGAATACTTCAGTTCTCGTGACAAAATTCCTAGAAATACACTTGCTATATCATTGCGTGTGAATTGTTCTCAGTTGGATTTATCATTGTTGTAGCCAGTAGAAATTCTGTAACAGTACATTTCTGTCTTAGAAGATGGTGAATCCTATTAGAGTTTCACATTTGATGTTCGTTATACTTGGGCTCATGGCTAAATTTCTGTTACTCAGGTATAGAGAGGTTCTATTAGCTGTCATCATTTCAAGCTACTTCAAGTTATTTCTTCTGACAATGATGGTATAGAAGAATCGTATGGGAAGGATCTTCTGTGAATTTATCTGCCAACTGTTTTTTTTCTATTTGATTATCTCATTTGCAGGTATGGGAGTTTCCATCATCTGCTATATTCATTGTTGAAATATTTGTTCTGTCATCAAATGTTGTCGCCCTGAGAGGTAAGCAACTAAGCACTGCATGTTTCTTCCATATGTATTTTGGTATTCCGTGAGAATTTCTTATTGCCGTTTTCTAGCTGTTAGTATTCTTTTCCCATCCACAAGAGTCATGGTTGTTGAACACAAATCGACGTCTAAATAAACGTAAACATGCTAGATATCATAGATAATTATGCCATAGCTCTGTGTAGCGTCAACTGGTACAGAATCACAGTTTCCCTTCTAGTCCTGCAGTATTCGAACCCTCATAAGATGGTTGTGTGAAATGGTCACAATCTCCTGTGACTGAACCAGAAAGAGGCTCCAAGCTCTGGACCAAATGATTGAGGTCTGTCATATTCTCATTGTATCCTACAGAATTGATTGATAGATCTAGGCCTCAACTTTATCATGTCCAACGTCTAAATTTCCTGAAGTATACATCACTTTCAAAGTTTCAATGCAGAAGCAATACCTGCTATACACTGAACTATCCTACAGAATTGATTTATAGATCTAGGCCTCGGATTTATCATGTCCAACGTCTAGAATTTCCTGAAGTATACATCACTTTCAGTGCAGAGTACCTGTCAATGCAATTACCTGCTGTACACCTGATATAAGCTGAACTTATTAGTATTGTCGGTTCGGCCCTAGCTTTCGGTACTGAACGCATTGACAGACGACGGATTGTACTGAAATTGAAAATGGTTGATATCATTTCGAGATTCGGAGCTCAGATATATTTTCCCGCCTTTGCTTTATACTTAAAGGACTGTCCTGTCACATTGATGAGCAGAACCCAAACCTATAGTTTATTAACTAATTGCAATTCTGTGAAAACTGAACGTCCTGGTTCCTTTGTGCAGTCGTGACGCGGTTCCCAAAAGCCAATTGCGTCGGAGTATGCTTCGCGGCGCATGCTGCAAAACACTTGACCGAGCGGTGGCTCCTCCGGAGACTGTGAACATGGTTTCATCAGGACTGCTGCCATCCTGCTCCTAGGTAGGTAGCCTTAGATGGACTTTGTTCCACTCCGGCTAGGCATACTGTGCAGCGTTCATGATCCTGCTCGTACGGCAGCGGAGCGGGTCTAATAATTTGCGACGAACTGATCGACCATCCTTTGCAGTGTCCGCACGACTTCTGGACCACGCCGGAACTGGAGATTGGGGGTTCTGGCCCTGTCCTGTTTCCCGTTGTACCGAGGCGGGAGCTGCAGTGTTTTCTCGGTTGTGCGTTCTTCTCCGGCGAGCGGTGTAGATGGCCTGTCCCGTTCGCCTACTTATGACTCCTAAGTGGTTGCAGTAGGCTAGTAGCTACTTCCCCTGTTCACGGAAGTGCGTCAGCGAAAGGGCCTCTCTACCTTCTGACCACACGTGTGCCAAATGCAGCACGATTCAGTGTCTTTCGCTTTCTCTCCTTCCTTTTTCTGTAGTACTTCAGTTTTGATTTTACGTCCGTTGTAAAGAAAAAGAGCTTTGGGTGGACGAGCTGTATACTTGAGCTTGAGCCGAACTTGGTTTGAAGAATCACGAACGACCATGCTAGAATATATACTACTAGGATTTTTTTCTTTTCGGCTCATTGGGAACCTTGCGGTATTTTACTATTGCCTGCTCATAGCCTAGGAAAGCTTACCCACATTGCTCGATCAATGGACACTTGTTGGTGGGACTCGAACACTCGCCATCGATCTACATCGGCGCCATGAAGGGGGTCGATCCTACTACTGCCAATGGTGTGGACGGTGCTCGCACAGGACACCGCTACGGTTAACATAACAGTAGCACCAGCAGGTACGATGGAGACCGCAACAAGAACAAGGCCGCGTGTGATAGCTCATTGGCATGATAGCGTCACATGTATACGCACGCAGGGCACCGACATGGCCAGTACCTGGCCGCTTTCACCCGGCCGGAGCAGCGTGATGGTCAGGAAGAGGGAAAACCTGAACGTGCGGCTGAATTTCGTCTTCAGTTATCGTTGATCCACACATTATTTCATTTGTGCACTGCATTGACCGTCTTTCGAGTTTCATCCACCGATCAATTTATACAGAGCGAAAAAAAAACCACAATTTATTTACCCTTATGACGATCGAGAACTGTCCTGTGAGTATTGTTTGTAACCAATTAATCACTCGTCTTAAGATATCCTGAGCACGAGCTAGCAATCTAACACAAGAGACACCACTCCTTGGCTTTGTCCCTCGACCTAGTTTATCATCCATGGTTGCTCCATGTAATCAGGTCAAAACTATTCTTTGGTCTGACAGGGGCTGGTCAGCTTTGCTGTGGCTAACAGGTGCTGGTCGGCTTTGTCGTGGCTGAGAGTCTATTATCTCTAAAAATTCTTAAAAAACGTATTATTTCTGAAAAGTGTATAAAAATGTATTTAAAAAATGAGCGATGTTTTAAGTCCCTGAAACGTGGTTTGAGGGAACTAGCGACGTGGCTTGGTCGCTTAGATCTCAATTTCTTGTGCAAATGCTAAATTATTCTTTACACAAAGAAAAAACTCGTAAATCTCATAGCCTCTGACCTACCAGTGGAGCAAAGCTCATAATCTAGGGATATTTCGATATTGACCTACTGGAGTACCATGACTTCAAGTCAATGAGATCACACAAGTCCTTATAAGAACCAAGGCTTCCCTAGGCAAAAATATCAAGATGTGTTTCCCATTTTACCTTTTTATCTGGCAATTATATAATAGCACTTGGTGCATTGTTTGTTGTGTATCCACATGAGGGATTTTATTTTTATAGTTTGGGCATGGAAGACACTAGGAATTGCAAATGGATCATCGAGATTACAATGTCTGCTGTCTTGAAAGTACTTTGCATTGAACTCTTCCTATATGAGCTTAAACTACATTGCTCAAACACTGGACACTTGTGAAGCAGCACCGGCGGACGGCGGTGCAGCTCGAACGCTCGCCATCGATCTACATCGGCGCCATGATCGAAGGCGGTAGATCCTAGCTACTACTGCCACTGGTGTGGACGGTACGATCGAGACTGCAACGGCCGTGTGTGGTAGCCCATCGGAATAGCGAAGCAGGTACGACCGACACATGCATGGCCCGTGGTTTCTCGTTTCCTCGGCCGGAGAGCAGGGCGCGACGATCAGGAAGCGGAAAACCTGAACCTGAAAGGCTTGTTTAGTTCGGCATCAGAGTGCAGGCCGGCTGCTGGCGAGGACATGGGGAAGGCGGCGGCGCATGACTGGGCGGCCACCGGGGCACACTGCAGTTTGATATAAAAAATGACGATGATATAAATTTCCATAAGTAATAGCACCCTTGACAGAAAATGTAAACTTTAAAACCTTCGATGAACAATCAAACGCAACAACTTGGGAAGTTTAAAGTTTAAAGTTTAAATTATGTCACTGCATGGCCTAGCTAGTACTAACATCAGGCTGTCACAGAGGTACTTAGGTAACATTGATCAGAAGCAGACGTTCAAAGTTCCCTTTTGTTTATGTGATTAACATATGAGCTGCCAAAAAGGCAGATAGATAAGTGACTACATACGCCAAAAAAAAAATCAGTATAATATCATAAAGATTGGAACAGTCCCAAACATTTATGTCAACATAGACACAATGTGCTTCCACCATATTTGCATCTTTTAGCTCACTGAGATGGATTCAAGGAATCAACGTCTCAATCTTACCATGCCAATGACAATGAATCAAAGGGAGGAAGATACCTATGCCCAGCTAGTAAGAAGATGGTGTGACATTCTTTTTCATAAGCAGCAGGACCATAATATACAACATATGTTTAAGAATATACAATACAGCTAGTAGAACACAACTCATGGACGCCATGGGCTTTCAACTTCTGTAACTGGACATTTGTACAGCACAAGAATTAACATTCTCGCCATCAAGTCTAGTAGGATAAACGTGGCCACTCTACAAAACTCTAGTGTCCAAGATAGAAATAGGATTACAACGTACGCTGATTCACAAGGGGAACAATGCACCGTGTTTGTGCAAAGATCTATTTGAAATTAAAGAGACCACCTCATATTGTCTAGCAATAAAAAACCTTGATATCTACAGGACATGTTGACTTTATACTCGGAATACTGTAACTAAGAAACATAACCCATCCATATACGCCAAAAAGAAAAACCTCGGTAGCTCCAGCTTTCAGAACAAAACTGAAAGATTGAGATTTATGCACCTAGGTGATATTCCTGTGCAAACCATAGGTCATATTATGCTTGTTGTGAACTGCAACTATCATGATTTAGCTGCTCAGAAGGAGGGGAGTAGGAACTAACGGCGGGGACATATTGGACGGGACCAATGTGCGCATAGGGCTCCATGAACTCCCAGAATGCACTGGGAATGCCGGTTGGTTGAAGCCATCCACAGCGATGATCATGGCAAAGATGAACAACAACAACTGGTAGGAGACCTAAAAATTTGATATATGTTTTTCAGCGCCACCAAAGTAAATGACACTATGGTAAATCAGCCCCAAGCAACGAATTCAATTAGCTATTGATTGTAATCGGTATGAAGCTTTGATTCAATTGTTACTAACAGTATCATATGCACTGAGTAATAGTGGCGTGAGTTTTAGTTTCAGAAAGAACAGAGTCCAACGTTTTATTCCTTTAAATTTCTGTAAAGAGGAGTAAAATTGGATTGTAAACAAAATTGCCATTCAAAAATGAAACAAAATTTTATTTTTTGCACACATATTTGAAATTAATTTTAACCAGACATACAGACAGACAAATAAAGAAGCAAATATTTGGTCAGGTACCTTTCTCGAGGCAGGGGCGGGCATCCTTGAATTCGAGAACAATGAGCGTGAGGGCTTAAGTGATGCCGCTCCAAAGACATGTTGAGACCCAGCACCAGCAGCAGTGTGCGGCAAGCATCCCGAAGGTGTGATGGCATACACGCACGTCTTCCACATCAGGGTGCAGGTGGGATCGTTGACGGGAGGCCCGCATCCACCCCACATCTACCGCATATGTTAAACGGGACACCCGCTTAAACCCACGTATTATTACGTGGGCTATGTGGGCTCCGTGGGAAGCCCACCAAAATATTTCACTGTAGGTGTCCATCCGGCAGCTTCCCAACTCGCAGGTCCATCTGACATCTGGTGACGGTGTCCCCGGCTTGCCGGGGCGCGTCGGACAGGTACCATGGCGTGGACTACGACAACTACGTGCGCTCCCTCTCCGTCGAACCTCGCAGCCGCGACGCCGCCGGCAGCCCGACATCCACGACCTGGCCGTCCTGGCCACGAAGCTCGCAATCGACCACGCCGCCTCCACGGAGTCCAAGATCAGCGACCTGGCCGAGCTGGAGGCGCTGGAGTCGGACCCGGTGAAGCGCGCCCGGTAGGAGCGGTGCTTGGAGCAGTACGGCGGCGCCTTATCCCCTTCGCGGAAGCAGAGGCTCGTGCTTGCCAGGCCAAGCCAAGCTTCACGCATACTCTTCCCTGATTTTAAAAAAAATCGCATCAGATTGGAGTAGCAGCAGCCGTGCATAAATTCATCAGCGCATCCAAATTGGATTGGCATCAATTCATCAATGCAACCTGGAGCTCGAGGGAACAGCGCGGGCCACATGGAAAATTCATGCGCACTTACATCACGGCGTGAGGAGCTGGAGCAGACGACGTTGCGCTCAACTGCAGAATAGCATCGGCCGCCGGCGACGTCGGCACGGTCGTCGTCGGCCCGCCGCCTTCCTCAACCACAAAAACAACGAGAGGGCTGCGGTGGTAGACAGAAACAACAACGACCCCAGATTCGTGCTGCTCTCCGCGACTACGCTAGACTGTAGGCTCGACGTGAGGAACTGAGGTTGGTTGATGTGGGGGAAATGTGGGCTCGGCGTGGGCAACGCGAGCACCCACGAAGCCCACATATTTTTTGCTTCTTACCCGTGGGTGTCCACATACGTTATTACGTGGGCTTGGGTAGTGGGCGCCGTGGGCAGCCCACTCCCACCTGCACCCTGACTTCCACAGCCTGCTCTTCCACTCCTCCATGGCCACCTCCTCCTCCTCGGCCAGCTGTACTCTTACTCCTTCCCCACAACTGTGTCGCTCACGCCAACAGCAATGCCCATAAGACAGTTCGATGGTGCTAATTGTTACCACTCTTTGTTGCTTGAGTAAAACGAGAAAAAAAAGAGGTCTATCCACAACAATTCAGTATTTTCCCCAACTTCAGAAAGAGTAGACACTGTCTAAACCAAACAATTTAACACAAATGATCATGATACCAATTACAAACATCACATCTATAAATTAACTACAGTGCTAGTAGATTACTACAGAATCGCTAAGGAACATCACATGAAAAATTATGCATGTTAAGAGCATTAGCACCAAAAGCTCAGTAAAAATGAAACCATGTGGCGCAGACCATTGGACCAGCTGGGTCATCTTAGAGTGTTTGAAAAGGCAGAATAGCACTCGAGTGAGGTTGCATAGTATCATATGGTTCTCACCTTATCAAGAGATGAACCAATGTGCAGCTTATTAAACAGCAGGTGACGGTATGCCCTGGTCTTGTGCAGAATCAGATCAATCAAGATAATCTACAGGGGTGTACGAAGAGAAGAAAGTTAAGGCCTAACATAGCATATCACATGCGCTGGACATCTAAAAAGGCGTCGATCACACAGATATCAGAAATTCAATGTCATTTATCATTGGCCACCATACCATGAACTCGCACTCGATGTAAGGGTCAGCAACAGCCTTGCAGTTATCCTACAAGCAAACAGCATCCAGAGTTCAAGCGCGGTTGTAATGCAAGCACAAGCCAAGAGGATTACGTAGACGACGCCCTCTTACGCATTTCATCAAACGGATGTTGCCCGGAGAGTACTGCACGAAGAGGGTCTTGACACGCCGGCCGCAGCCGACGCAGCGCGGCGCCTCCCCTTCCGCCTCGGCGTCCCCCATCACGCTGAATCTGTCCGCAAATACAGAGGTGGATCAAACGAGGCTCGGGAAGGCGGGAGGGGGACGGATCTAGGGCCCGGCAGAGAGATGGTCGGGAACGAACCACGTCGCGTACCTGCGGCGCCCAGTGGGGAGCAGCGTCGCGTACCTACGGCGGCCGGAAGGGGTGAGGTGTGGCCGGCGGCGTCAGAGGCCGTCGTGCGTCGACGAACGGCTGCAGGCGATGGACGGCAAGCAGCTGGGCTGAGCCCGGTTCATTTTCAAGCTAGGCACGATACCCAGTGGGCCGGGCTGTACGGACCAGGGTCCCACCTGGCAGCGAGCGACCACGTCCGTCACGCGGAGCGGATACTAGTTTCGGGTCGTTGGGTTTCCGTTCTCTCGTGTCTCCGACCGCGACTACCGCCTGCTCCGTCTCCGCCTCCGCCTCGGCCTCGGCACGGTGTCCCAACGGCGGCGCCAGCGTGTATTCGCTGTCTTCAGCTGAATACCCAAGAATCGGGAGCGCTAAAAATTTTCTACTACTTTGGCCCAGCCCACGAAGGCCTCGTCTCGCAGCCCGTTTTCCATTTTTCTCGCCTCGCTCAGTCCGTCGCTCGCAGGTCGCAGCTCGCCTTATCTCCTGCGCCCCCGCCGCCGCCGCCCGATGCAGTCAGGGACAGGCGACGGCGCTCCGTCCCCGCCCCCTGCGCCCCCGCCCGCGGCGCCCCGCCCCCGCCCCCCGGCCGCCCGCGCCCCGGCCCTCTTCCTCTTCTTCTAACGCTGTTGGCTGTGCTGGATTTGAGTTTTGGTCTTCGGTCTTTGCGTTCTCTGAGCTGGTTTCCTTGATGTGTGCTTGCAGGGAAGAAGAAGAAGGAGGTGAAGAAGGAGACGAAGCTGGGCATGGCGTACAAGAAGGACGATAACTTCGGGGAGTGGTACTCCGAGGTGCGTTTTCTTCATTTCTTGCATCTGTTATTTGTATTGCCGGCTTGGTGAGCTTTTACCGAATGATTTTGTGCGCATGGAGGGTGCTCCCGATGTGGAAACGATTATCCAGGCTGCCATTGTTGTGTGATTGGGTCATATAGTATATATTTAGAGTAAAAAAAATTTTTGGGGATGAATACCCAGTGTCAATTTCCTGGCGCCGCCGTTGCGGTGTCCTGAGCCGACGAGATCGCCGGCCGCGAGATCCAGACCCGCCGCCAGCGCCCGTAGCGCCCCGCTCCCGTTCCCGGTGAGCATATCTTCCGCCTATACCTCGTAGCACGCGGTCCCTTCCGTCCGATCTGGGGGGAGGGTCGCCGTCGCGGCCGGCTCGAATCCAACAAAGCTTACCTTTTTTCCCTCGCGCCCCGCGGCGGAGCTGTAGAGACCGCTCCGCTGAACACGACGCGGGGAGAATTCTGTACTGGTCCGCTGTTCCCGGGGGAGGAGCGACCGTTCATGTAGAATTCCTGTCAAATCTAGAGACTTTGGCTTGGCAAACACTTGCGGTAGTATCTGACGAGGTTGATGATATTTTTTGTGACAGCTGCGAAGATGGGGAGGATACCGTCTCTGAAGAACTTCAATGCGTTCCCGCACGCGGAAGACCACCTGTTGAAGAAGACTTACTCTGGTGCTATAGGTACGTAGATAGATAGATCTTTTGGAACTGTCTCTGATAGATGTTTGGGATATGTTTAATTTACACTTTGTATTGGTGTATTTGACAGTGACGATTATCGGGCTAATTATAATGGTTACACTGTTCGCTCATGAGCTCACGTTTTATCTTACAACCTACACGATGCATCAGGTATGGCGGCTCCTTTTCTGACTGACTAGCGTATGCAGCTCATTGCAATATCTATGTTTCTCTGTCCATTTTTCCACAACTTGTATGTTTGTGTGCCCGCAGGCGATAGAAATTTCTCGTGTGCTGTTTAGGTTCATTCGCTTCAACATACAAAACCAACCTGTCCAAATATTTGCATGATGAAAAAAGCATGTGTATTTGGACATGGTGGTTTTATATGCTTTGTTTTGGCTGCCAACTTCACGATCATGAACTGTTTTCTAATGTGTGCAGATGTCTGTAGATCTTAAACGAGGAGAAACTCTGCCGATTCATATAAATGTATCATTTCCTGCTTTACCATGCGAAGGTCAGTTATTGATTAAATACATATCCAGTGTCAGTATGATGCAAGGTTCCGTTTGGACATTATTTTGCATATTGTTCATGCTTTTGATATATATTCATTGTCTTCTGTTGGCATTCAGTCTTGAGTGTGGATGCAATTGACATGTCTGGCAAACATGAGGTTGACTTGCATACAAATATTTGGAAGGTACCATCTGATGTCAAAACTTTGTTACTTACTTACTTTCAATACGACCAGATCCTTGTACGTTCTAATATGACAGTAGCTGCACTTATTAATAATTATCTCTATTGCTTGTAATGGAGAAACATTACGTACAAATTCTTACCGTCCATGAAGCAGGCCTATATGCTAGCGTACTTTGGCCAGTTATTGTCTTAGATTAGAGTGTAGGTTGCAGAGAACCATGGTTATTAAGGAGTAGCCTTATGATTAAGCGGTAAGGTGCCCTGGTAGGGCCTTGGAAATTTGCCTGCTTTAAGCGCATAGGTGTCAGAGCAGGGGTAGAACGCCTTACTGCCTTAAAATCATGCAGTTTTAGCTGTGGCTATGTCTTTTTCTTTGCTGCCAATGTCTTCATACTTCCAGAAAGTATTTATCAGTAGAGTTGTAGTTTTTTAAATGGTCCATAATTTCACTCTTCAGTATATGTCTGTCATGTACTCATGTCTAATAATATTTTACATCTGCTGTATGCAGCTTCGCTTGGATAAGCATGGCCACATCATCGGTACTGAGTACTTGTCTGATCTTGTTGAAAAGGAGCATGGGACTCATGATCATGGTATATTCTGTTTTCCCCATAAAAGGAAAACTGAACATAGCGCTAGTACTAAGTTTTCATACAAAAGAATCTCCTTTACAATTCATTTTCTTGATTTGCTCACTTCATAAATCATGGCCGCTACTAATGGTTACTAGTAATCGTGCCCGTGCAATGCACGTGTTGAATAATGAAATAAAAGACTACCATAATTTGTCTGAAATAATAGAATCCATAACTTAATATCTGATATTACTATTATTATTTGGAACATTAAGGACGTGAAACCAACAAAACATTGATTTCCATAGCATCCATCAATGCATGGAAAAAAAATCAAGAACGTCTTAAAAAAACTATCCAATGCCTATGTGGCATCCATTTGTGTGAAATCAGGGGCATATGCAGCTATCCAAGAAACATAATGATCTACACCACCGGCTGCACAACTGCCTTCTCTCTTGATATATGCCTCCATTCCTTGTCTGCGTACCACAACAAACACATTACTCTTATTACATAATGTAAACACAAGACTGCCTTTTGAATAACAATGTCACCAACAATGTCACTAACCCCATGAAAATTGTAAACCAGCCATCGTAACATGGAAGGCTGCAACTTGGCCTAGCAAAGCAACCATGTGCAAAAAAAAAAAAATCTCTGCTGCAAGGTTTCGGAACTATCAACTCCGCAAAACTGGAATAACTCCAAAATCTGAAAAAGTTAGGACTTAGCCAGGCTAATATGCCCTAAATAGAGCACATTTCTCTCGTGACAGTGAAATGTGCTTCACTAAGATGCATGAGGCAATGCGGTGAGCGAAGCAGGGCATTTTCTGAACCAAATATACCTCTTTGTGTAGATCTTAGAAAAGTAGAAAGAACATCAAATTTGTTGTGTTTGTAAAAGGAACCTTTGGTGTGACGAAGTAGAGGTAGGTCCTTCCCTGAAGCCTTTACATTCAAAGAAGTTGCCACAAGACGCAGGTGAGCTCACTTGACTCATGTAATCATGCTCTTAAGGAAGAACAAACAAAATTTTCTGTAAGGTGGACACTTCATGATTCCGTTGAGCTGCAAGATATGAGTATGTGAGCATACCAGATTGACTTCTTTACCCGCTAAGATAAGTGCAGTTTAACCTTTTAAATGATTAGTCGGTATTACATATCTTGCGGCGGATAAAAAAAATACAAATGTTATCAGTCACCATGCTATAAAATTCAAGATTAAAAAGTAAGAGATTCTATTTTCTGTGCATCATTTAGCTTTCAGCATGGTCTAGAAATGTAACTCATAAAGCTTGTGCCATATGAATACTGATGTACATAAACTTCCATGATACTTGTAGTTGATGGGACACGTACCAATGAGGCTCACATGGGTAAAGAGTTGAACCGAACCAGGCCCTGTTTAGTATAGGCACTTACTGAATAGTGAACTACAACATCACTTGTGCACAATTACCAATGCTGGAGTGTAGTAATGTGAAATTAAATAGAGGAGCAAGAATAATAGTCTGGAGAACAATCTGAAATTATCCAACAACCAAGACAAATAAATGTTTGTAGAAGCCGAGATTAAAATACCTCAGCATATGAAACCAAACGGGTACCCTCTGTAAACATACCTTAACCAGGTCATAGCAAAGGCAGGGGAAGGCATGATGCTGGACAGCTGGAGCTACGACAACCACGATTGTGGTGGCAGGAAGACTCAAATCCCAAATAGCTCTAGGAGAATCAGCCTGTCCAATAATTATTAGTTTATTACTGATGATGAACAAATAAAGACCCAAATATTGGTTACTATGTCTGGTACCAAAATATTCCTCCGGCTTGAAAATATCGAGGCTTGAAAATATTTCTCCGGCTTGAAAATATCGAGAATCTCAGTCAAAGGTAGTAGAACAGATGTAAGCAGATAGCATGCCACACATAATTCGTGCTGGTAGAAGGTTAAGTATTATTCTCACACTCACTTTCCAGAAAAGAAATCATTTACGGACCAAAATATCGGTAATGATGCCACAACAAAGTAAGCTGAATGTAAGCTAATTTCAAGAAATGGCTAGGAATAACACACAAAGGATCAACGAATTATCAAGGGGCTTCAATACTTCAGTAGGTGGTGAATAACCCATTATAGACAACAAGGGCGTTGACTGTATGGAGTAACAAACAAGGGCCTTGACTGTATGAATATCGGACCATTCCGATGAATGAATCATTAGTAGACAGAATCAAAGAATGACCTTTCATGAGCGATCCTGCAGTCGTGCGTTCGAAGCCTTGGGGACATGCGGGTGCAGTTGAGTGCTCCGATGGATGGCTGGTGCAGGGTAGCCGACGTGTACTGGCGTCGTTCAGGGCGTCAGCGGCCTAGCAGGTTGCCGTGCGCCCAGGACGACGGGAGGACCTGGCAAAGCGCTCGATTGCGGACGCGGCGGCGGACTGTTAGGGCGCGCCGTGCGTCTAGGGCGACGCCCGTGCGGGCAGGGGCGCGGGGTCAGGCATCCGGGCGCATGGTGTCGCGTGCGGGGCGACCCTGTCTCACCAGCCAGAGGGGGCGCGGACGGCGTGGCGGGGATGGAGGGCGTGGCGGCGGTTGCCGGGGATTTTTTTTCTGAAACAAGCGCACGATCTTTTTTACCAGAAACAGTACATCATTGCGGTAATCTGGAGCGTCTGATGCAGCGAACGAATGGTCAAGATTACGGGGTATCACTTAAATTGATACATCATTGGACAATCCTTGAGCCTTGGATGTTAGCAATCGTACGGCTTATGTTATTTGGATCAGCCAGGCTGGGGCTTTTAATATTAGTGGAGATTTGTTGTTATAATTATCCTTTGGGTTAATTAGATAAGTACTATATAATTGAAACAGAACCAAATACTATTACTCTCCAGTCTTGTTTAGTTAAGACACAACATTAATTAAATTGATGGACCGATAGGCGATACGTTTGTAGTAAGAAAATTCATTTGATGGACAAACATGCTTTAGCTAGAATGTTTCATTTCATGGACCAGTTTTGCTTTAGCTAGAAGCCTAGTATGTTCTATTAAGTGTGTGTGCTGGAATAAACCCCAACGTCGGAATGTTATCTCTCAATATAGTTGTTATGGACATGCACTATACTGTATACATGACCAGGTACGGGAAAGATGTACCAACAAATACAGAAATTATTGCTGCAATGAACTATCAACTCACTTTCTCTCTTAAAAACTGTTTTAAGTGAAAGGTTGGCATTGGTGAAACTAGGCATCTTGTGTAGTTTCAGATGATAGGCCAAAGTGAGCAGTCAACTGAGTCATGTATTTGGTAGTTGCAGCTTGGCAGCTTACTTCACTGTTCATCTAGGTTTTGGATAAAATCTCAAAGCTAACTGCATTCACAGATTATTTAATAAGTACATCCCAGGTTTTATTGCATTCTCAATGTGGTAGCTGTTCTTTTTTCCTTGTGGAAAGTTAGCTTGTTGTAAGATTTTATTGGTGCTTAGCTCTTCTGCGTGTAATGTGCTCATGTGTTAAGTTTAAATCAGACAAAGGTCATGAGCACCAGGTTGAAGAAAAGAAGCCTGAGCACACCTTCAACGAAGATGCAGATAAAATGGTTAAGAGTGTCAAACTTGCAATTGAAAATGGTGAAGGATGCCGAGTAAGTATTTCTTGACCAGTATTTGTTCATTTTACTGGACGATATTTTGGTTAATGTTTACATTCTGTGGTGTTGTCAAAAAATTTATGCCTTCATTTTTGCAGGTTTATGGTGCGTTGGATGTGCAGAGGGTTGCTGGTAACTTCCATATATCAGTACATGGTTTAAACATTTTTGTTGCAAATCAGGTTATTCATCTAAAACTGCAGATACTCTAGTGTTCTTCAATCTATATATTCTTTGGTCTGAAGTATGCAGACTTTATTTAACAATAGAGTGAGATTTCTAGAATAAAATTTAAGCTTCAGCTCTTTGTAGTGTATGAAATGGAGACAATTAACTTCCATTTTATTCACAAGGCATCATTTAAATTTCTAGTAGAACATATTTCCGAGTGTGGCTAGGTATATAGCCGTGTAGGGAATTTAGTCCAAAACCCACAGAAACCAATGAAACCTGCCGGTTCTCAACCTCGTATAGTAATCTTAAGGCAGAGTGCGCTTTCCCTGTGCTTTCGGTATATGTTCTTATCTATCATTGCACTGTCAGTACAGTTTTCAGCTGATCATTTCTTATAATATAGATGATGATTATCCATCTGTTGGATGCAGATTTTTGACGGGTCAAGCCATGTCAACGTTAGTCATGTTATCCATACTCTGTCCTTTGGTCCAGAATACCCTGGAGTTCACAATCCACTTGATGATACTTCAAGGATACTGCATGACGCAAGTGGAACATTCAAATACTATATCAAGGTTAGTAGCCATTCATAATAGTTTCCCATTGCCATCAATCATGTTCAGACAGCAAGATGCTTGTTGCAAATTTTAGACAATAATAGATAAGGTCCCTGCTGAAGAGGATATAATCATGACAAATATTGTGCAAGCCAAACGCATATGCCCCTCTGATACCTTTTTCCTATGACCCTATATCAAATTGGTTCACTGAATCTGACTTGTACATGAGATCACCGAAAGGTCATCTGCAGGCTGCAGCCCCGATGGAAATTTATCACTTTATATTCTCTGCAATTACTTGCTTTTGTGTGAGAAAAATGTCGTCATCTGTTATTCAAATTGATATGTAGGTTGTTCCAACCGAGTACAGATACCTCTCAAAGAAAGTGGTGCCAACAAATCAGTTTTCCGTGACGGAGTATTTTGTTCCCATCCGCCCAACTGATAGATCCTGGCCAGGTAACCCCCCTGCTCACGAAATCTGGTACCTTCATCTTTTTTCCAAAGACTGATCCGTTTTCCTTCTGCAGCTGTTTACTTCCTGTATGATCTCTCGCCAATCACAGTCACCATCAAGGAAGAAAGACGCAACTTCCTACATTTCATAACTCGCCTTTGTGCAGTTCTTGGGGGTACATTTGCAATGACAGGTTTACCTCCAGCCCACAAGATTGTGTTTCTCATTTCGAAAAAAAACAAGATAGTGTTTCTGTCATATGCTGCTGTTAGGACCGGCTTCAGTAACTGTCCTAGGATTTTCTGACTTGGTTACATGCAGAATCTGCACATTAAAACAACAAACAGTAATATTTTTCTTACGGTTCCACCTTCACAAAACTGATACCGACTTTTCTGCCTTGAGTGGTACAGGAATGCTTGACCGATGGATGTACCGGATCATCGAGTCTGTCTCCAGCTCAAAACCCAGAAGCGGAATGCGGTAACCGCGCATCTAATGCCGAGCTAAGGAGACCACCTTGTGGCCAGTCAAGTTCAGTCAGAAAGCATTTTGTTGTCTCAACTAAGTGATCATAGCATGGTCACCCCCCTTGCGGGTTTCATGTTTTGTGTAATACATGCATCTATAATTTAGAAGTGTGGTTTAGCTTTATCATTAATCTTGCTAGATTGGCACCAGTGCGTATACAGTTTTGTTATCGACGATGCACCAGAGGTACAAATGATGGCCTGTGGCTGAGTAAGAAACTTTGAGATACCTTAAATTGTACCATGGAAAAACATATCTATGACAAATAGCTGAACAATTATCGATCCTCGGAAGAAAATGCACAAAAATCAAGTTACAAACCTGTTTCTACTGTTGTAATACATTTCTTAAGATGTCTGGAGCTTATTTTCAAAGTGTCTAATTTGCGGAAGGAAAAAAAATAGACAGGCTCGTGCAAACATAACATCCATACATAGCTGGGCATCTAACAGTGTGGACACAAAAAATCTATTAATCTGGTTTATTAAAATCTCCAAAATTGGCCAAGAAAAAACCCAAATAATCATTCTCTACCTGATGACTCGGATAATCATTCCAGTATTCATAACTAACTGACAATGATTCAGTAAAGTAGGGTAGGATGACAACCATGTGCACAACAAAACAGCTACTACATTCCCAACCTGTAACCAAACCATCCATGATCCACATCAAGGTGTGCTTATCTGGACCTATAAATATATACAACGGCAGATCAGAAGTGCCTGTTCAATCACTTTGAAATATACAGACATATCAAAAATCAAGTCTGGAACAATTGCTCTTGTTCTACATCTGGAGAGCCGCCCATGATTGAGCACATGAGCCCGGGCATCAGCTGCATCTACCTAGCATCTCCTGGGTCCTAAAGCCAGACTCAAGCAAAGCCAAACCCTGCATTTTTTGTAGCATGCCAAGGGTACCCAACAGTCAGCAATAGTACAGTTAATATTGTTCCATGCGGAACTATATATAAAAATCACAAATTTTAAAATCAGGATGTAAATTACAAAAGAAGACCATAACAATTCGTAATGGGTTTCAAAATAAACTATGAATTTGGTGAGTTCTGAAAAATATTTCTAGTGTGGGTTATCTCACCTATCTGCACTCATCTATGTTGTTTCGTCGTCATCGTGTCTACTTCTCAAACCCGCGACAAGCTTGCATGTCTTCAGGAAAGCATCCAGCAACTGCACACAGAGCACCCATGTTAAATCTTCAGTTCTTCTCACTGTTGAACAGATTAACGATTGGCATGTATACTCTTGCCAACTGTAACGCAGACCTAGTGCCGAGACTTTGAGAATGATATCAAAGGCTTAAGAAACTAAGCAGCAACTTATGACATGAATAATAAGAACAAATTAACACTTGTGAGATTGACTTGCAGTACTTACCGCCGGATGTTTCTGCAATGTGGGTGAGTAGTGATCAAGAGTAACATATATCTTCTCGAGAAGACTCAAATGTGCATTAACCTTGTCGCCCAAAACGACAACCTGAATCGTGTACGAAATAATTAGTTCATAATGATATATCACATGTTACTGCAGACAAATACAAGTTCAACTAAAAAATGAACCTTTGGTTGTTATGCATGTAGTACTCATCTTTACTCAATTTGCAGATAGAAAACTCGTCACGAGTGCTACTGTATATGAAGAATAAAAGAGTGTGTTTGACAATATACCACAGAAGATAGACAACATCAGCAAATGAATACCTTAGCTTCAGCCTTTTGGAGCTCAGAACGCCTTGCTTCAAGCATTTGTTTGTACCAGAGGCCTACTTTTGTAAGTACCACGGCTTGTTTGACCATGTGGCTGCAATGATCACTCAAATCCTCTGATCTGAAATAATGATAACCGCGTCAAGTTATGGTTGAGTGTATTCCCAAAATATATTACGCGAGAAGTTGCAAGTATGATCAAGATTTGGAATGGTCAAATCTGACGTCTTTACAAGCAATGGCATAAGGACTTTTAAACCGTTCTGACCTAATGTATGAAACATTGGTGAGAATGAAAATGAAAATAGTTAAATATGTAACACATGCATTGGATTTTTGTTTTAAAAGCAAGATGGACTGACCTGCTTTCAGTTTTTTCCGTTGACAATTTTTGCTCAATCTCCACAAACTCCTTTGACAACTTCATGATAGATACCAAAATGCACTCCAATTGCTTTTCCTGCCCGTTCTTAGTGAGAGCACCATCGTAATCCATATTTGAACCGTTCCGTTTGAGAAGTTCATCATACTGCAGAACTTGCTTGGGAGTCTCATGTGATCTTCCTGGTGATGCTTGAGGCTCCACCTCAATATCACGCAGAACCATTTCGGCACTCTCTTGCTTGATGATTTCTGGATCCTGATGCTCTTGGAATGAACACTCTTTCTCTAGCTCCGCTAGCTTCTCCTTTAACTTCCTATTTTCTTCATTCGACAAACACAACGCCTTCTCCTTTTCAGAGATCACAGCTTCAAATGAATACAGTTTTGCATCAAAACTTAGTGCAGCATCCTTCATGTCGTCCGCAGAATCATCAAGTAAACTCCTTGTAACAGTACGGTATAGCCCATCCCTAAAATCGCCTTCAATTCGTAGGTCCTCCCACTCTTCTTTACTTTTCTCAATTTGCCTCAAGAGCTCTTCTTCTGAAGATAATTGAAGAGACATGTCTCTACTAGCTTCAGACAGCTGAGATGATAATGCCTTAACATCCTTCATATTATCTGCAAGCAAACCTCTAAGTTGCTGATTGTCATAGTACAAAGAATCAATCTTGCTCGCCAGTCTGCACTTCTCATCGATTTCACTGTGAGTCGTGTAATGTGTGGGTGCCTTTATATTCTTGGAAATGATTTGGTCCATTCTAGCAATGATCTTTGGAATTTTCTTTCTTAATGGTTCAAACTCCACGTCATTCTGAAGAGCAAGAGAGCCCTTCTCCCGTTTCAATTTAAAGAGCTCTTCCGTCTTTTCTAGCAAGGCTGATTCATGCACCCTCTTCAACTTGCTTATCTCGGATTTGAAATAGCTTATTGTTTCTTCCTTCGTCATAGCATTCAAATGGCGGAAGTCCGATTTCTCTGAGATAACCATGGACTTCTGTTTCCTGAAACTCTTACTTCCCTCGGTACGGGCTGAAGCTTGATCCTCCTTTGTTTTCTTTCCAAATATATTGTACTTCCACCTACTACTCTTGCTACCTTCACTCTTACTGTGAGAAATATGTGATTCTGGTACCAAAGGACACAACAGCTTCGAAAGAGCACCCAGGTCTTCACGCATGGCGGCACATTGAGCTACTGCTTCCTGCCAATTCCTACTCATGGTGTTCGTGACAGAAATTTGCTCATACAGCTTCCTCTCTAGCTCCGCTTGCAAGCCAGAAATGCACTCACCGATGGTAATGTTGATGATTTCCAACTGCAACTCATGCTCCCACTGGAGATCAGTAACGGACGGATTACTCAGGTCAAGCATCTCCCTAGCTTGCCGGAACACGACGGCCAGCAGCAGCTTCAGTGCATTGAACCTTTCATCGATCTCAATCAGCATCACATCAAGAGACATGCCCAGGTGTGTGCCGATTATGTAAACGCTGTCCGGTAAGGCGTAGTTCTCCAGACCTGTCACATCCACCTTGAGCTTATCAAGCTGCGCATCGACTTCCAGTTTCATCAAATCCAAGTACTCCATGTAGTTGTTCTCCGCATTTGGGGCGGAAACGTGGCGATTGGATCGTGACAGCGCTCTTCCGGACCCTTCAAAGTAGCTCTCGGTGCTGGAGTTGGACTTGAAGGACAGCAATCTCGGCGTCAGTGAATCTTCGGATGTTATAGACCAGCCATCTGGAATGGTTGATCCATTGAGCAGAGGGTTCATTCTTTCACTCAACACCTGCACGATTTGTCGTTTCCACTTGACGTCAGAAGGGAAGTTAACAGTCTGACAATAGTTTTAATCATGAAATTTGAAATTAATTAGTCAGCACAGGAACAGTTTTAAACTTGAGCATAAAGATGATGGCTTTGTCTTCAAAGTAAAATGAGACCGATGAACATAGTAATTTCATTTGGTTCCGTTCCCGTCTGTAACACATGAGTTATATATTTAAAACTTGATTTCTGATGAACTAACAAATAGCTAATCACTGGTTTTTTTAATTTGAATAAAACCACTTGACTCAATAGAACAGTGACTGACAAGTAATTCTAGTGTATTGCGAGTTTGCGATGATGTTAGATCAAACACCAAACTATGGTGAAACTTTAAGTTACTTGCTTCAAGCACTTCCAGCACCAGAATGAAAAATACAGAATCCCAAAACAATTCTTCCAATATGATATCTCTTCAAAATTCCTAATATCTTACCAAGTTTATATAAAATGGAACATAGATAGATGATTGACTAATTTTCAGAGCTAGAATCCTCAATATATCAAACCTTTCACATGCCTATTTGGTTGTGCTTGAACATAAAAAAAGAAAGCTTTCGAATCTTGAAGCAGAACAGGGGACGAACAACTACAGCGGGTTCAAATCGAATGAAATCGAATGGAGCAGGACCAATGAGAAACCGCTGCAAGCGACATGTACGAGCATCACAGGAGGCAGACCGGCGCATACCTTGGTGATCGGATGGCTCTCCGGCCGGATCGCCTCCATGGCCGCTGCCGCGTCTCCAGAGGCGACTGTCCCGCTGCTCTGACTTCCAGCGCGCTAATGAACGAAAGCAGGGCTGGCTGATTCGCGGCTGCGGCGGCCTCCAGGTAGTCACCAGCCAGCGCGTGCTAACTGCTAACAAACCACCCGGTCGTATCGTATCAGAGACGACATTATTTGAGGGGATAGGGCGGAGGGGACGGGGGAATGGGCGATGGCGACGGAGAAGGAAGGGAGTGAAGCGGAGTTAATCACGAGACAGCGACCGCCGCGAGGAGGAGGTAGAATAATGATAGTGCTGCTACCGGGAAGGGGGTGGTTAGCTTGGGGAGGGGGCAGGGCGAACGGATCGCCGGCGCGTCGCCAGGTAGGTGGTGACGGAGGGAGGGAGGGGGCGCGCAACGGCTGGCGGATGGCGGCTGGCTCGGCCAGCGCCCAGCGGGGTGGTGGCAGCGGACGGACGACGGCGGGGCCCGCGGAGATGTGACGGGAGGGAAGGAGGGAGGGAAGGAGTCCACTCCGTTTCCGGCGTTCTGTTTGGCGGGGGCGTCAGTTCGTTTTCCACGGAATACTTGTGGAGCATCCAGTCGTACAGCGCCGGTCAGATGGTATTACTGTCTCCGTCCATCTGGATATACGGATAGTAATAGGGTATATAAAAGATGATTGATGATGTTTTTCTTTTATTTATTGAGTATCTCCGTTTCAAATTATAAGATGTAGCCTACCAAAACATGTTATATTTTGGAACAAAGATAATACGAGTAGTAATATGTTAGTGTATTGCTATGGATAATTCTTTATTGAATATTTAGACCACAGATAATTTCACTACTGAAAATCTGTTTTTTCTTGATGAGACAAGACGGGACGCAACTACCATTAGGAAATCCGTTAATATTGAAACTAATTACTCCATATTACAAGACTCAAGATATATCGTTCTACAACTTATGCTAGTCAAACATTTTAAGACTGAGACCCACACAATCAAGATTGAGCATTCTTTCTGATTTGACCATCATTTTTTTTAAATACCAATACCTACAGTGTGATGATTTGTTTTCATCCCTACCCGTGGCCATCCCACTTTCATCATTAGCCAAAGAGAAGACCAGGACAAATATGAAAAAAAAATGGCATATTCATTTTTAAGATTGTATTGATGTCGAAACTAATTGCTCCATATTACAAGACTCGAGACATATCGTTCTAGAACTTATGCTGGTCCAACTTTTTAAGATTGAGACCCGCAAAATAAAGATTGGGCATTCTTTATGATTTGGCCGTCATCTTTGTAAATACCATAAAATACCTACATTGTGATGATTTGTTTCTGTAATTCGTCATAGACTCTTATATAACGTATGATTATTTTTATGTGACAAAAACGTTTATATAAAGAATGATGTTTAAATTGCACTCAAAAGTAGTACACCATTATCTAAACTAAAACCACATGCATTTTGTGTGACGAACAGAGCAATATATTTCTTGTTGGATGTGGAGACACGTTAATGCAGTGGTGGCGTTTAGGTGAGGAAACAGTAACAACCCCATGTAGCTGATTCCACATGAGACAAAGCATGTGCGTAGAATAAAACGAAAAGATGCAAGTAATTTAAAAGTTGGTACGTAGGCTTGATCTGAAACAGTTGTCATCGTTATTTTGACAATGTGGACATGATTTGTCACTAGAGGGCAATCATAGAATAGCAGCAACCCAAGTCAAATGATGCGAGCTTTCTTGTCTGCACAGGGAAGTTAGGTCCGGGAGAAACGCCGGTGTCTTGCTCTCGCTCTTGTGACGGAAAGGGCCGTTGCTCTTCCTCATGGATTAAGTAGAAAAGCATGCTACAGAACGACGTTGCCTTGGTGAGTGCGGTGTTTTGGAGGCCGAGTTTCATGAAGCTCGCTTTTTGAAAAAATTGAAATCGACATTTTTATGTTTTGGAAGGCTCGAAAACAAATTCCTAAGTGCATATAATTTCAAGGTCTACTAAAATAATACGAATTTTGCATTGAAAAGTTGCACATTTGTATATCTCGTCATTATCGACACCTCGGATATTTTTCGAATTTTTTAAAACATAAAAATGCAGAGTTTAAATTTTTGAAAATACCGAGCTATATGTACATAACTCAGCCTCCAAATGCACTTTAGGATTGTCTGGTCGATATTGATAAACTGTATGGGAGTGGCGTTTTGGCTCCCAAGCTTATATTCTCCTGACTAAATTACACAACGTTTTAGCGTCGATTTGATAATAAGAAGGTCGGAGATCCTTGGTTTTTATTGGAAACCATCGCTGAAAATAATAATAATTGGAAACTGAAAAAGATACGAAACAAGGTAGATTATGAGTAATCTTTGCATTGAGAATCTCTCTGGCTCTCCATTTTTATAATGAATATGTGGTGTCTCCCACATTGTTCAAGAGGCTTAGAGCATCTTCAACCGGAGGCCCCAAATTCGGCCCCCAAACTGTCCACGGACACGTCCGAGTGTCCGCGGACAGTGACCGGACAGGCCCCAAAAGTGGTGCTCTCTACAACCACAATGTTCAAATCTTGACACCCAAAAACATGCAAGCCATGCATGTCTATCATAGAACCAGTTTGGAGTAGTTCAAATCACCTTATTACAACAAATAAATAGTTCAAATCACCTTATTACAACAAATAATTATATGTAAACAAATAGAAGTAGCCGGACATAAGAGTTCACATTATTCGGACACAAATCAATGCAAATTGAAATTCACTGATTTCTCATGAAGGCATACATATGCTCCACCAGATCATTAAGCAGTTGGGTGTGCACTTTTTCATCTCGAAGTTGTCGATGCATCTCAAGGAAGTGCATGCATACTCCGCTTCTTGTTCAGGTAGGTGGACATGTTCTCCAGTCTTCTCAAAATCCGTGCGAGTTGCCCCTTCTCCCTCATCCTCCACAATCATGTTGTGCAAAATTACACAACAATTCATGACCTACCATAGTACCTCCGGATCCCACATAATTGCGGCTCCACGGACTATACCCCAACGAGCTTGCAGCACACCAAATACCCTCTCGACATCTTTCCTAACAGCCTCCTGTGCAGCTGCAAATCCACATTTTTTGGGACCAGTTGGATTGCTGATAGTCTTCACAAATGCAGCCCACTGAGGATAGATACCATCTGCAAGATAGTATCCCATGGTGTAGTGGTGTCCGTTGACGGTGAAGTTGCATGGTGGAGCACCCTCATCACAGAGCCTCTTGAACAGGGGAGAGCGCTGAAACACATTGATGTCGTTGTGAGAACCGGGCATGCCAAAAAAAGCATGCCAAATCCACAAGTCTTGAGATGCCATAGCTTCATGTACAATTGTGCCCTCTTTGCTGTGACCTTGGTACTGCCCACGCAACCTTGTTGGACAGTTTTTCCATTGCCAATGCATGCAATCAACTGAACCTAGCATATCAGGAAATTTTCTTGCTTCTCCTAGGGCCAATAGCCTTTCGGTGTCCTCAACATTTGGTTCTCTCAGAAATTCCTTTCCAAACACCTTCACCACGGTGTAGGCAAAGTGCTCCATAGCCTCGATGCATGTACTCTCTCCCATCCGGACATACTCGTCTATGGCATCCGCGGCTTTTCCATAGGCAAGCATTCACAAAGCAGCGGTGCATTTCTGCATAGGAGAGAAGGATAGTTTTCCGCAGCAATCATGCTTCAACTTCAAGTAATCATCATACTTAGTTACTTCCTCCTCTATGCGCGTGTATAGTCTTGAGCTCATCCGGAACCGACGTCAGAAAAACCCCTCATGAAAGACCGGCTTCAGACGTTTGAAATAATCGTCATAGAGATCTCGAGCGCCTTTGAGCCTGTCACGGGCCACGGTGATTCGCCCCTTAATCGATCCTCGGAAGTTGAGAACATGCTCGTCCTTCTTCTCCAATTCCTCTTGAATGCTCATCATCGACATGGCGGCCTCCTCGTCTCCGTCCTCAAACATGTCATCATCACTGGACCCGTCGATGAACTCGTTGTAAACCATCTCATCCATGGCCGAGTAATCGTACTCCTCGTCGGACGAAGAATCCATGGCTACATTCATGAACACTTAATCAAAATCCGGCTCCGGCATTTGCATGCACAAACACTTTGAGAGCGAGGTGGATGTCGGGCGATGCAAAACGTACCGGGAGCGGAGTGTCCAGGTGAGGTTCCTCCGGCGATGGGTTCCGACGACCGCGGAGGACTTGGCTGCGGACGCTGTACCGTCGGGGCGACGGCGGTTACTCGAAGGCGACGGCAGTGGAGCAGAGTGGTGCGACCAAACTGGACAGAGCGGAGGAAGAAGAGGAAGAAGCAAGGGTTTTCAGCTGATTTAGGGGGAAATTTGGTATGCCCGCGTTGCCAGGTCTGGCGTGGCGGAGGCGTCCGGGCACGTCCGAGCGGACCCAAACCCTCCCCACATATGGGCTGGCTTTGGGGTTTGCCGGACTGACCGGACGTTTGGGGCTAACTATGGGGTGGACGGTTGGGTGATGGTTTTCGGCCCAAAACGTGTCCGGGCTGTCCGCTCGGGCGTTTGGGATAGGTTTGAGGGTCATGGTTGGAGATGCTCTTAAGAATACAACGTGTTACTCTATTTGAACTCCAAGTCCAAGGATGACCCAACTCCTACACAATATTCAGATAGAAACAGAAAACACCTCTTTTCGTGTCAACTTGTGGCGCGCAGCTCGATTGGATTTCATTCTAAAGATGAGTTACACACAAGCTCACGCGAAACAACACATGATCACATCCAGTGGTACCTAACGTACGTTTCTTCTAATTTCTCTTATCTCAATCTGATTAAACGTACTGCTCGAGGTTAACAACTAACTAATCCTAGTAGGACACGATTGAGCGGCAAACTGACCCAATGACTCGAAAACTCGGAAGAGCGCCCGAGCTCGCTTGCACCTGCGATTTGCACTACAGCAACCATCGCATGCTCATTTAAAGCACTTGGTATTAGAAAGTGTACACATATTTGTGGGGCGTATCAAATACCTGTACCGATCACAAGGCAGTTGGCATGCGCGGTCATTTATTGAGCCAGCACGGTCATTCCTGGACCCTTCTCTCGCAAGGAACAATGAAAGGTGGAAATATTTAGAGCAAATATTTATTGTCTGTTTTAATTTTTAAGCCCACGAATGTTATTGAACCCATCATTATTTTAACCACCTAGAATATTTTAGAAAACATCATGATTTCCTTTTGAACGTGTGAACATTTTCTGAATCCCGTGCAACAATTTTTATCAACCATGAACAAATATTTTTGAAACAATGAACCTTTTTTAATCCCACAATATTTATTTAAACCCTTAACATTTTTGGAAACCAGGTGAATATTTTATTGGTACAGTGAAAATATTATCTAAGCCATGAATATTTTTCTGAATCCAGTGGAAATATTTTCTTACCCCGTGAATGCTTTTTTACCATGACCAGTTTAAAAAAACATGAAAAAAATTTCGAACCGTAAATATATTTTTTAACCCTGTGAATATTTATTTTAATTTAATCCATAAAAAATATAGAACCATCTGAAATGTTTTTTTAGAACTAGTGAAAAATTTAGAATCGGTGATATTTTTGAACAAGTGAACTGTTTAAAAGTGAACCTTATACCAGAGCCAATGAAAATATCTTTTAATGCATGAACATTTTTTGAATTATGTGAAAGTATCTGTTTTAATTCCTCGAATGTATTTGAACCCATCCATTTTTTTTTACCCCTAGAATATTTTAGAAATCTCACGATTTCCTTTTGAACATCCAAACATTTTCCGAATACCGTGCAACTATTTTTGCGAACAACGAACAAATATTTTAAAACCATGAACATTGTTTTCGAACCCACAAATATTTAGTTAAACCCTTACCATTTCTTAACCAAGTGAACATTTTATTGGAACCGAGAACATATTTTCTAACCTGTGATATTTTTCTGAATACCCTTGGAAGTATCTTTTTAAACCGCATGAAAGGCTTTTTGGACCCCTGTTTTTTTTATAAAAAAATCCTAGAATATTTTTAATAATCACATGAATTTTTTGAACCTTTGAACATTTTCGGAATGATGTTTGCAAATATTTTTCTGAACCATGAACATTTTTCTAAGCGCCGTGAATATATTTTTCGGACACCATAAATATGTATTTAAACTAGTAATATAATTTATACCTTGTGAACAATGTTTTGAACACATGAATTTTCTTCAAAATATAAACTATTTTCTCAAAACGAAACCATTATACATTTTTTAACATATGGACAATTTTTAATCATGAAAATATATTTCATAAAAAACAACGAGAAATAGAAAGGAAAAAAATACAAAAAATGTGAATTGAACGAAAATGAAAAAAGAACAGGAAAAAAAGGAGCAGGAAATAAAAGAATGCAAAGAATAGAGAAAAGAAAATGCCGCACCAGGAATTGCACGGACATGTTGTCCATCTACTTATCCTGCGCAGTAAAATGTAAAAAGAATGCAATGAAGCTCCATCGCCACTCCCCAATAAATGCCCACGCATATACTCAACCTCGCATGGTACGTTGTACCAGAAGTCCAGAACCATACAAAGGGCCACTTCTTTTGGGTTTCTGCTTATGCAGAAACCGGTTTCTAGATTCCGGTGGGGAGAAACTGTTGTGGGGAGAAACTACTAAAACTGACTGGGAGAGTTCTTTTGGGCTTATGGAGTTTTGGCTTATTTGTTGTGTTGAGCAGTGAGATGTCCATAACACCCCTAAATTTGATATATGCAGTAAATAAACGATGATATATGCATATGCTTGTTTTTAATAGAAATGAGCAAGAAATAAAATAAAAATAATGTGAAAAGGAAAAAAACATTGTCATATTATAATTCAGTACATGCCAAAATAAAAGCAATGTTATAAAGATTTCAAAATTACAATACAATAAATTAACAGCATATATCATCAATTCACATTAGGGAATGTATATATCATGAATTCAATTCATGGAAATTAACAACAATAAAATCACGAGCGTAGCATAGTTTCACACGCAAATACTATCACATCCAGTAGAGCACTATCACTTCCAGGAAAAAGATTGCATAATCCTACAAACATGGTACCAATTCGGATCCTACAGACATGGCTCCAATTAACTTAACTTGATTGAGTTGAACCTGGACACTTGAACAAGGGAATGGCTACTGCAGCTATGTAAAAATCGGGGCAAAACAAGAGGGAGGTGCCGGCCTTGGTGCTGACGAGCTCGACGAGACCAGGCTGCCGGCGTCGATGCGGAAGAGCTCGAGGTCCTGCCGGCGACCGACGGGCGAAGAAAGAGCCGGGGCGGGGCAAAGAAGGGGCGGAACGACGGAACCCGGCGGTGGAATGGGGAGATCCGGTGGTGGGCAACCGGGATCCGTTGGCGGCGGGGCTGGAAGGCGGCGGCGGCGGTGCTAGATGGGCGGGCGGCCGGCGTGATGTGAGGAACGGGGCGGGAGAGGAAGGTCGGGGACGGACGGGTGGGTTGGTGGGGTTTTTTTTTTCTTTTTCTTCCGAACGGGTGCGGGCTGGTGGGGTGCGGGACTGCGGGCTGGTGGCTTCTAAGTTGAGGAGCGGACATGTCTTTTTTTCGAAAACGATTCGCTCCTAAGTTGAGGAGCTCGGGAAACTGTCCAGAAACCAACCCAGCCCAGCTTCTCGTTTCCTTCACGATTTCAGTTTCGCGGTCCAAATAAGCTAGCGACCAGCGCGATACTTCTTTTGCGCTTCTGCGGTTCGGCACCCCGAAGCTGCATAGAAACTCCAAAAGAAGTGGCCCAAATACGCCTCTACAACTGGGTGGCGAGAGACCAGCCAGTACCGCGTCGGCACGTCTCCCAGGAGCGAGCGAGCTCGAGCTCACAAAATCCGCCTCCCCCAATGACTCTCCTACTGAACCTTGCAAACTTTCACCGTCTCCCCCGCTTCAGGGGCCGAGAATCATCCGGGGAGCTGCTTCCTTGCCCGTCTGTCGTAAGCCGAGCGTGGTAATAACTTTCTAGTGCCCTGTCCGACATCACCTGCTTCCGAGCGATCTCCCAGATTTGATCCATAGGCGGAGCGGGGCTGTGCTTGTTGATCTTCCATACCACCTCCCGTGGGAACCCACTTCTCTCTATCAACCACGGCATAGCACCTGTGCTCTCTCCGGCGGTCGCCAGGGCCTGGAGGAGCGCGAGCTGTTCCAGGACGGGCTCGCCCTCATCGTACCGGAACGCTTTGGCCTTTCTCATGGACGAGGCCCGACCCAAGTCCAGATCGTAGGTGCGCTGCCAGCGGTGGCGTGGTGAGCGTAGGCCGGCAGGAGGCGGTCGGAGAGCGTGGCGAGGATGTGGCCGCGGCACAGCGCGTCGTCGCGCGCCCGCTGCTTCTCGCCGGCGGGACGCTCCTCCTTCTCCTCGGACAGCACGTGCGCCAGGCCGAGGGTGTGGAGGCGGAGCAGCACCGACTCCTTCCAGCGGAGGTAGCCTCTCTCTCCGTCTAGCGGCGCGACGGGGAGCAGAGGCACCGCGGGCGTGATGGCCGGCGACGACATCGATGACGATCCGCGGCTGGCAGTGCTTGGATTTCTTCTCACGATCCGGTACTCTGTGTACAAAGGGGAAAAGGAAGAGATCTAAAAGGAGCAATCGTTTAGGAAATGCGAGAATGCAGAAAAAGATGAATCGAAAGTCGGCGGTGCACAGGAAATGTGAGATCTTTGTGAAAGGAAAACAAAAATAAAATTAGGGGGGAAATGAGAAGAGTCTACTGACCTGGTCTGTGGTGAAGTAAAGATGACTGCCGCCGCTCCTTGCTCCGCCCCGGTCACCGCCCCCAAACCTGCTTGCTCCGCCTCTCGCCTGCTTGATCTGCCGCCGGGCCGCCAGCTTCCTCCGTCGCCGGTGCTCGCGTGCGTGGGTGTCAGGTGTGGAGGCGCACGCGCGGGTGTGAAGTGGCGGCGCTCGCGCGGGTCTGTGTGCGCGCGTCGGTGAGAGGAGCCAGACGATAGGGTTTGGGTCGGGTGGGGACTGGGGAGGTGTGATAGACTTTTTTTTTCAGTCGGGGCAGTTTGCGGTAGACCTGCCCTGAAAATTCAGGCCCGAGCCCAGCCCTGCTAGACAGTTGTGCCGCAGAAATCGGGCCCGAGAGCGCGGCCTAAACCCAAAACCGACTAAACCCGACCGGTCTGGCCTGACCACACCCAAAATCCTGTTTTTCGCAAGCCCGGCCCGGGCCTAGGATTTTCGGGTAGTTCGGGCTGCCCACGGCTCTGGTATAGTTTGCGCTGTGGCTTAGCATCTATATCAGCACATTCTACCTTTTGGACCAACCAGTGTAGTCTGTTCATTCCACTCCATTTCAAAACCAACACTCTAAAGGAAGCGGAGAAGAAGAGACACGGACTTGTAGAAGAAGGGGGAAATTATCGGCACCACCGCTTTATGGTTAGAGCATCTCTAGCAGAGCCTGCAAAACGCGGACCCGCAAAACTGTTTTGCGGGTCGCGAAACACGCATTTTTTGACTCGAAACGAGGCGCGACGGAACAGAAACCGTATACACAAACTGTAAAAAGGAATATTCCTGGAATATTCCTTATCTTTTTTTTTAAGTAGCAACTTATCTTCTTCCAGCTCGAGAGCTCGCCTGCTAGCAGCGATTCCGCCGGCGCAACTCCCTGCCACCGCCGCCCCTCCGCCGCCGCCCTCGCGGGAGCCGCCGCTGCCGCCCCTCCGCCGCCCCCGCCTATCCTCGCGGCCGTCCTCGCGGGCACCGTCGCCGCCGCCCTTCCTCGCACGCACCGCCGCTGCCGTCCTCGCGGACCTCCGTCCAACTCGCGCCCCGGCGAGCTCCATCGCGGGAGGGGGGGCCTGGTTCTTGCCGAAGCCGTTGATGAGGTCCCCGAAGAGGAGGAAGAAGCAGGGCATGGCGGCGCCGTGCGCCAGCGCGCCGAGGCTGCCTAGGGACATGAGCGCCAGGTCCCACCTATCCGTGAAGGAGAAGAGCTCGTGGAACGCCAACGCCTGGTCCGCCCGCTTCTTGCCCTGCCCCGCCGCCGACGCTGCATCGCACCCACGTCGCCGCCGGTCCTCGCAGACCCCCCTGCTCATCGCGGCCGTCGCTGCCGCTGCTCACGGAGCCCACTCGGGCTGCCGTAGAGTTCCCGGGGCCGGCGAGCAGCTCCTGTCCAGTGCCTTCGAATTTCCGGTGACTCCGGTGGCGATTTCGGCGAGGTCCACGGCGGAAGGTCACCGGCGGATGCTGAATATTCAGCCCGCCAACGCCTAGCGTGGATACAGGCCCCCTCAAAATCGGACGCGAAATCTGTGAACTTAAGATTTGGAGGGTGAAATTTGCAGGCCCCCTCAAAATGTTTTACGGGTCGGGTAGTTTTGCGGGTTCTGTTCTCCGCGTTTTTGCGGTTTTCAATCCGCGTCGGGCGGTTATTATACGGGTTTGCCCCTTTTGCGGGCTCTGCTAGAGATGCTCTTAAGTCACATGGAGTCCAAGTGTAAGTCACCCAGATGGCGGCAGACATCCATAGCATCACACATGGACAGTATTCCTGAGAGTGGTCGTCTTTCGGTAGGTAAATAGATGGTAGCTTGCTCGATTTATGTTGGGCCGTCCCAAATATGGTTCCTTAGCTTGGACCGAGTGGTATCATCACTAAAGAAATGGTCAATCTGTACACGATGGTATGTGGTAAAATGTGGGGCGTGTTCCGGAGAAAAAGCCGGAGCAAAATTTGTGTGTTTCGTATTTTTTAATAGAGGGACAAAATTTATGGGATTGATGTGTATCGACGGTGGTTAACATTATCATAGTAACAATGCAAACGCTATATCAAATACAAATAAGAAAACTAAAGAGTACTACGCCATAAACTGATAGACAGCCCACGTTTTACATATATTACAACATAGTAAGAACAAATATGGTAGACAGAGAAGCAGTGGCGGATCCAGTGGGGGGGGGGGGGCAGCGGTGGCCAGGCCCCCCCCATGGTTCGGCACCCCCCATGGACATGCAGCAGTGGCCATGCATACACTACTCCGCAAATACAGCAAATTAATACTCTGCTAATTAGTACTCTGTACAAACTACAATGCCTACAGCCCAGCGACTAGATTTGGTGGCCTGCTGATTTTATGGGCCAAGCCCAAAGCACGTACGTAGTAGGATAGGTCCTAGGAAACGAGATCGATCGATGGATTGTATACAGTACATGATCGGACTTCGTCTCCTTGGCGCATGACGGCACGATCTCATCTACATCGAGTCATAAATCTTCGCGACTCCGCTGCCCAGACGCAATGGTTCCAATCGCCGCCGCCGCCAGAACACCGGACACGGCCTGATGACCACATGGATTCAAGCGGTAGGTGATTAGAGCGATTCACGCGTCTTTGCATTTCACAAAATGTCGGCGACGACCACCACCTGCCGCCGTTCCGCGCCCCGCCCCGCCCTACAATCTCCAAGAATCCAAGGTATTATTGTATGTGTACGCTCTTGCTACGTTCTAGTTGATCGAATCTAATAATTGTTACTTGTTGGGTTTTTTGCTAGGCATAACAGTTTATTGATTATTTTCCATTAGTAGAGTTGCTTGTCATCAAGGGAAAAACATCGCAAATTAGTATTTTGTAAGCCGATTGGTTCGACCTTCAACTCTACAGTTTTTTTTGCAATTGCAAAACATATATTGTTACAATTTGATATCCTCAGTATATTTGTAAGACTATTTTTTCATGCTGAATCGCATGCACAGAAAAAAAAAACGCTTTTACGGTCAATGTTTTGTTCGGCCCCCGCCATGGTTAAATCCTGGATCCGCCCCTGCAGAGAAGCAGGACAGTTGGTAGCTAAAGGTTAGAAATACTACTAACAGAACGAAGAAGATACATAAGTGCACTGGTAGCGCAAGAAAGGAGAAAAGAATTTCATATATGAGGAAAACGCTAGTCCACAAGCTTAAGGGCTGCCGGATTAACACTGAAAAACCGATTATTGACACATGTGCTCGCCGCCGAAGGAGATCTGAGTTAAATCAGTCAAGTGCAGTTGTAATGCCTTGAGGTCTAAAGAGTGTATAACGTTCCAGGTACACTAGTAGAAAAACCACCTTTCGTCCAGAGCCGATGAAGCCATTAATCCCGGTTCAGAGAAAAACCGGGACCAATGCCTGGCATTGGTCCCGGTTCGAGCTGCCAGGAGTCCGTGGAGCATTGGTCCCGGTTCGGAAAAGCAGCGTGGCTTCCACGGAGCTCTAGGATGGTACTGATGATGCAGTGACGGTGGCTCCACTTCGTCGCTACCCACTGGATGATATCACGGAGAGCACACCTTGTGAGATGCATGTGAAAGTTTTTAACTTAACCGTGAAGGTGGCGGTCGGCTATGTCGTACCAATTGGACCTAATTCAACTTACCATTTCTCTCCGGTTCCAAATGGCTACGCTGTTGTCGCGGTGGATGAAGTGATGAAAGATTATGAGGAGATGAAGCTGCAACACCCTGCAGGTGAAGATGGGGAGGTGCTTGAACTTGGAGAAGCCAAGAAAGCGACCATTCTATGGCCAAAGGAATTCATCGTGCTTCCGAACTGGCAGCCAAGGCCATCGACTCCTCACCAGTCTCCAGCGCAACAGTCCTCTTCACCGCCTCAGCATTCTCCAGCGCAACAGTCCTCTTCACCGCCTCACCAGTCTCCAGCGCAGCCGTCTCCGCAGCCGCGTCAGCCATTTCCGCCCACCGCTCGTACTATGAGGGGTAAGCGATCACCGAAACGTAAAAGGTCGCCCCTCCCAACAGTACCTCATAAGAATCTTCCCATTAGACCTTATGACAGGACTGTAGCGGAAAACGCCGCGGAGGTGGCTGGCTACAATAAGGCTTTTTTTGCACCAAAAAGGCCCAAGCAGAATCCGGTATACGATGAAAAATCCAAAAAGTGGAGAAAGTCCTTCCTTGCGCAGCCATCCCAAATATCGATGAATCTGCAATCTGACTATGGTCGTGAACTTAGTAAGCTAGCATGTGCCCAGTCTGAGCAGGACAAGGAAAGAAGAGCAAAAAGCGGGAAACAAATTGCCCAGCTCGGACAGCAGAAAAATCAATCGCCCCCCCCCCCCCCCCCGCTCATAGTGTGTTCCGATATCGACAAGGACTTCAGAGCCGATATGGATAAGGACCTGCAATTATTGGACCCCAGAGCCATACCAGCTGCTAGAGAACAGGGTATCACTGTATCGCAGGCCATGGAAAATGCTATCGCCATGGGTATGACTCTTGGTCAACTTTTAGTCTATGAAGATCAGCCAATGTTAGAGATAGCACGGAAATATGTCACAGGGGAGTCTATGGTCAGTAATGAGGAGCTCACGCGTCTATCAACACATATGCGAAATCTGCACGACTGGTACATGGTGCACACATCAAAGAAGGGCGCGAAGGAGTGGATTGCGGTGGACGTTCGAGTGGAGCATTTCTTCAAACCTTACGGTATACAGGTTCAAATGACTGAACTGCAATCAGCGCGCTCTCGACAAATCTATCCTCAGTTGCTATTGTCTGTAAGTGATTTATTTTCGTAATTAAGTCTCTAGCTCAGCTTTTTCATTGCCTATATTATATTATCCTGACTATATATATATCCTTTTGTACGCTATTATGTAGAATGAAGATGATGGAATGCAAAGCATCTAGACATTATGAGGTTGGGTTCGTTGACCCATATATCGTTAATGAACATACGTTACGCAATCACCCCAAAGACGTGGAGCATGACCTGACCACCTTTTTAATCAAGCAAAACTTCTGTACGGAAATACTATTTCCTTACAATTTCAAGTGAGTGTTTCTGTCTTGTACATATTTTTATTTGGCTTTCTCGATGTTAAGTGTAATTGATGAGCTATGCATGTCTGCTTTATGTAAACGTCCGCAGGTTCCACTGGATTCTGCTAAGCATTCAAGTTGACAAGTCCATAGTTGAAGCATACGACTCATTAAGTTGGGACCAAGCGACGTGGACCGAAATGATAGAAATGCTCAATAAGTAATTTCAATCATTATCGCATTATATCGGCCTCTTTCGTTCGTTTCCTGATATCAAGTAATTAATAACTCATTTGTTCATTTTTTTGGCCAAAGCAGGTGTTGAACACTATTCAAACAGAATGTAGAAGGTCCATTCAAAGATGAGCTAACTTTTATATCGGTGAAAAGTCCGCAGCAGCCACCGGGGAGTAATTTATGTGGATTCTACGTTTACGAGTTCATTCGCGAGTTGACCTCTGAGCGGAGAACAACTTCTTTGAGCAAAATGCGGGAGAAGCTCGCCCCAGAACAGCGCATCCGAGCAATTCAAGAGGAATTTGCGGGATTTCTGCTTAGAGAGGTCATCGATGAAAGGGGAGAACATTATGCTGCGGACGATGAACTACATATGTGATCTATCTCCATGTAATTAAATAGTTGTATTCTCGCCAGAGATCGAATATTAATTATATATGCATCAACGTGTACTGTGTATATAGTAGAGCGTATAATATGCGTACGGAAACGATGGAGAGCACGTCGGCGATGCGAAGAAGGGGGAGACGACGGAGGCACCGGCGAGAGGGAGAGGGGGCACCGGCGAGAGGGAGACCCTAAACCCTAAATACAAAAAAAAGCACTCATTGGTCCCGGTTCGTAACACGAACCGGGACCAATGAGTCTCCCCCCACGCCCAGCCAGAACTGGCCACGTGGAGCCCCATTGGTCCCGGTTCGTGTCTGAACCGGGACCAGCATTCGTCCCGATTGGCTGGTCCCGGTTCGAGAACCGGGACGGATGGCCCAACCGAACCGGGACCATAGGCCAGTTTTTTACCAGTGGTAGCACACCATGCAGAGCATTGATACATAGTGATCGTTTGTTCAAGGTCACGGCTGCTGTCATTTGTTTCAATGTAATAATACTAAGTATAGCATTTTTTTTACCACGACAAAAAAAAAACCATCCGGGTCGCTCTCCGCCCGAGCGACTCTGGAGGCGATTCGCGCCCCGCCGCCGGTCCTCCCTGTCCCGTGGTTCCTGGCCGCGCCGTCGCCGGCGGCGGTGGCGGCCCCCCTCTCGGCGAAGGATGGAGGGGAGGTGAGGGTTTCACGGCGGCGGCCTCACGGACGGTGGTGGGGCGGCGGCGGCGGAACTAGATGGCGCAGCCCGAGGGCCAGGGCGCCTGTAGCCTGGGCAGCGAGTTGGCGGTGGCCGGCGGGAACTCCTCCAGGATCCTCCGGCGGCGCGGCGGCGGCCATGGATCTAGGCTCGATCCAATCTGGGCTGGCCTCCGGCCATGGATGGATTTCATGGAGGCTTTGGCGGCGGATTATCTTCAGGGTGAAGACCCAAGATCTATGATCGGGCGATGACGGTGCTGGTGCACTGTTTCCTTCTTGAAGGCGTCGCTTTTGGAGTACTTGACTTCAGGTGTTGTATTGGTGGTGGTTGTGCTGTTGCTGCAAAGACTGGAACTCTGGAGCTGAATTTTTTTTTTTTTTTTTCTTTCTTTTTGGCTGTGTGCATCCGTTAGGCCTTTTGGGCTTTACGTTGTTGCAGAGTCTGGGTGTAATTGGTATTCTCGTGATATTAATATATACTCTTTATCTAAATTTTTTATTTCTATGTGATGAAGAGTCATCACACAGTCACCAGAGTAAAATGACTAAGTATATATTCAGTTATTACTGGCGTGTTCATGTTGCAAGCCAATGTAACCCTCTTATCTTTACCGTTGATCAGTAAAATGCCAGATTTGCAAAATATATTGCCAAAGCTTCCCTGTTGATCAGCTTGCGCAAAATATAGCACTGAGCATGATAAACTATGACTTGAAGAGACAACACGTATCTCCTTGTCACACCGTGTACATACTCAAAATTATCCACAAAAATCGTATACTTGTCCAGCAGGAGGGGCGTGTGCATATCTTCTACAAGAAATTTTTTGGAACATTATTATGTGGTGTCTTAATCTTTATCTCGTTTGGTATGTGTAGAATACTCTCTGCGCGGACTATACAAACAAAACCAGACGGGTCTTCCAGTGTATTCGACTCTAACAATACACACTAAACATAATCTAACTCGTACACAATATTCGACAGAAACACAACACCATCTATTCTCTTTTAGTGAGAGCGGCGGCTCGGTTGGATTTCACCCCAAAGATCTGTTACAAACTGACGTGAAACAACACACATCGCATTATTTGGCCAATGGTATCTAACATATCTCTTTATTTCTCTTCAGTCGATCTGATTAGTAGACTCGAGGCTATAAACTAATCACTCTGCAACTAAACCTTGCCAACTTGCACCCGCCTGGGCACGTTTCATCACCGAGCGCAGTTCATGGATTATTTCCAGCATATCTGTGCCGTCTCCCCCGTTTTCGGGGACGAAAACCATCCAAGGAGCTGCTCCTTTGCCCGTCTGTCGTAGGCTGAGCGCGGTAAATTTCTCGTAACCTGTCCGACACCACCTGATCCCGAGCGATCTCCCAGATTTCGTCCATGCACGGATGGGGATTGTTGTGCATGGCGACCTTCCGTCCCAGCTCCGGCGGGAACCCATTAAACCGAACGAAGGTCGGCATAAGACCTGTTTCGTCTAGCCTGCCGGGCCATCCGACACTGACCAGGGCCTGCAGGAGCGCTAGCTGTTCCAGGAGGGGCTCGCCCTCATCGTACCGGAAGTTGCTGGCCTTGTTCCAGGCCATGGTCTTCCCTGAGTCCAGATCGTACGTGCGCGCCACGGTGCGCCACACGGCACCGGCGGTGGCGTGGGGAGCGTAGGCCGGCAGGATGCGGTCAGAGAGCGTGGCGAGGATGTGGCCGCGGCATAGCGCATCGTCGCGCACCCGCTGCTTCTCGCCGGCGGGACTCTCCTCCTCCTCCTCGTCGGACAGCACGTGCGCCAGGCCGAGGGTGTGGAGGCGGAGCAGCATTGACTCCTTCCAGCGGAGGTAGCCGCTCTCTCCGTCCAGAGGCGCGACAGGGAGCAGAGGCAGCGTGGGCGTGACGGCCGGCGACGACATCGATGTCGATCCGCGGCTGGCAATGGACGATCTGATCTGATACGAAACAGAACGATACGTGTGTTGCATATATGTACGCGCAAGTACGTGCAGCACCAAAACGACAGGAACTCTGAAGTCTCTAACCTACCTAACTAGGACACGGAGTATCGCTAAAGATTTTGGAAACCGATAAATCCAAATCACATTACAATTTACAACCCAAGACTTCACCGGCGATAGTTCCTACTGGATGCTGGGTCGGTATCCGGATCCTAACATACAAAGGATCAGGGTATGCTGCATGCACACAATGCATAGAGCAGCAGCCCCGAACGGCGCGTGAGGCCGCGCAAGCCACCGGGAACCAAGACGGAAAACACTTCGCCGAGGAGGAACACTAATGGCGGCGCCGCAAGAGTTCCACGGGCGGGCCAACCGGTGGTCAGGAGACTGGGCGGATCTTCCGGATGGACCGGCGGTGATTATCGCCGAGGGCCTCCTCGCCGGCGACGTGTCTGACTACATCCGCTTCCGCGCGGTGTGCGGCGCGTGGCGTCAGTGCACCGCCGACCCACGCAGACACGGCGACCACCGCTTCTACCCTCGGCACTGGATCATGCTGCAGGAAAGGCTCGACCCTCCACACCACCGCCGCTTCCTCAACCTCTCCACCGGCGAGTGCATCAGACAGAGCCTCCCGGAGCTCCTCGACCACGACATGCTGTCGACCACCCCTGAGGGCCTCCTCGTCCTGCTCCACAAGCGCACCAACGTTCGACTTCTAAACCCGCTCACGCGCCACCTCACGGAGCTCCCACCGCTCACCACGCTGCTACACCCCTCTCTTGTTAACGTCTATTCCGACCGGCACTTCACGCCGTGGTGCTCCGGCGTCGCCGATGATTCTACGTCGTTTGTGCTCTGCTATGCCAAGCTCCATGTCCTAGGCATTGCTAAGCCTGGCGATGAGTGCTGGAGCGTGGTTCAGTTCAAAGGCTCGCCATATACTTCTCCCTTGATGTTCTTAGGCCGCTTCTACTGCGTCACCAAGGAAAATCTTATGGTGATGGAAATGGGCATCGGTGATCGGCCACCGCGTTTGGAGGTGGCTGCCAAGCTACCCAAGGTTTATTGCGAGAGGACGAGTACCGTGCACCTGGTGGAGAACGGTGGGGAGCTGATGCTGGTGCGCCGTGTGCTTCCATTTTACTTAAGGAGGTACGATGTGTACCAGATGGATTTCAACAAGAAGACTCTATACCCGGTCAAGAGCTTCGACGGGCGGGCGTTGTTCATGGGCCTGCATTGCTCTTTTTCGGTGTGCACGCCTAGTTTCCCCTCCATTGGTCATGACTATATCTACTTCAGCTATGATCTGGAGGAGAAATACGACCGGCAAGTTGAGGCCTACCATCTTCCTCACAATAGCACCAAATATATCCGAGATGGCTCCCTACCGCGGTCACATACGATAGTGCCGTCACCACATACCATTGTCGACTGTCTCTCCTTGTGCAATGCTTTCGAAGTACATTCTCGATATTTAGCTTTCCAATAATTGTTCTAATTTTTAGGGTAATAAAAGTATCTTATTGGGAGAAATTATACAATAGTGATTTTTTGTGCTTTTTTTACTAGAGTTTTCTATTTCTGTGCCCTGTTTCGCTTAGTATTACTCTTTTTTGTACCACGCTGTTAACTTTTCTCACTTTTACCCTCCCCTCCATCGTAGCCTCAGGAATGACCATATTGAGCGTTTCTGTCAAGTCAAACATTTTGACCGATCTGTGCTAACAGATTTGATGGGCCGCTCCAAACTGATGCGGTCTCTCTTGATGTTGAGTCAAGCACGGTCGGACGTTTACTTGCCAGTTTATAGTATGTTCGATCAGTTTATAAACTCGAGTGTGACGCTTGTATACATCAATATTGAATCTATGGGCATGTCCGAGATATAAAGGCTCTCAGATGGACCCCACAATTCAAGTATTGATTTTTTGTGTGGAAGCTTGTGATCAAAATTAGATTTTTTACACAATTCAACTTTATTAAACTCGATTTTATAAAAAAAAATAGTAAATTATCGTCTTAAGTGTGGCTTTCCTTTCACTCACCAGTTTTACTACTACAATTGTGCTTTCCCTCCTCTATATAGGGAGAAGGTGAGGGGACACAAGCTTTGTGCCCCACATCCCAAAAACCCTAAGCCTGGTTACTGTGGGCTCAACCTACTAATCAGTGTCGTTAAGCCTGCTCAGGTCCAACCGTTGTCGGCTTGTCTCAATAGGAACACATCCGCCTGACTCCAACGTATTAAGTGTGTGACCCGACAGGCTTGTGATAAGTTGGGCACAGTTTTGAGTCACACTCTGAACTGATCTATCGGTTTCTATCAAAGCATGCCAACCCCCAGATACCTACAAATCGTAAGATATGCCTTTACTCAGTGTGATGTTCTGTCCAAATCCCTTTGCCTCATGATATTGTGGATAAGCTACAGACGCGCACGTCATTCCCACGTAGATTAACTCTCTTAGTCTCTTCAATTAACAACTTAGTCGCATACTCGCATCAACTCAGTTAACACTTAACCGAGTTGTGCATGGCCATGCTTCTGATTTATATCACACTAGAGGGCCGCAAATCCATCTTGGTTCACAAACGGCTGAAACACTGCTTTAACAACTGCTAGTTACGGACAACATTTGCAGACTCAAAGCCGTATGATCAGCAACTTGGATAGTGCGAACACCTAAAATATAAGGATACCATTGCTTTAGTCGGTTCATATGATGGCTTACTAACGCTGACTCAGTTCCTCGCTGAGTCATGCCAGTTTTACTCTTCAGCACATCTAATGTAAGTCTAATTAGCATCTCCATGCCCACGGAAAGTAGAACCTAGTCATAAAACAGCTTACACATTAGTATCGACAACGTGTATCCAGCACAATCTCAAGAGACTAACGAAAAAACTACATAGAACTGAATTATGCACAAGGTTCCACACAACCGGATAATGTATCGCCTCTAGGATACACATATCCCTAACAGCTACCCCAGGGGAAGACCCGCAGAATCTTGCCCCAACGGCTAGCCTTGCGTTGTGCGAGGGAGAAATTAATGTTTCTCGTTGACGACGGCGTCACCCACGATTGTCGTCACCTTCTTGAAGGCGTCGGCTTGAAATTGTGCTCTTTCTTCCTTGGAGTCGTACACGATATGGAGCAATGGGAGAACTCCAGATCCGCCTCGTCGCACTAGGTTGCAGCGACGCCATGGAGTCGTTCCCTCCTTGGAGGCACGGTATGTCTTTCTTCAGGAGTCACCGTGGCGGCTAACATAGTTGGAGTTGGTCTCTTCTCGGGTTGTGGCCATTTGAGGTGCAATGTACGCCCGATGATTCTACGTCGTTTGTGCTCTACTATGCCAAGCTCCATGTCCTAGGCATTGCCAAGCCTGGCGATGAGTGTTGGAGGGTGGTTCAGTTCACAGGTTCGCCATATACGTCTCCCTTGATGTTCTTAGGCCGCTTCTACTGTGTCACCGAGAATTATCTTATGATGATGGAAACGAGCATCGGTCGGCCGCCAAGGTTGGAGGTGGCTGCCAGGCTACCTAAGAGTTATTGCGAGCGGACGAGTACCGTGCACCTGGTGGACAACGGTGGGGAGTTTTTGCTGGTGCACCGTACGCGCCCATTTTACTTAAGGAGGTACGATGTGTATCAGATGGATTTCAACAAGAAGACTATACCCGGTCAAGAGCTTCAATGGGCGGGCGTTGTTCATAGGTTTGCATTGCTCTTTTTCAGTGGTCACGTCAATTTTTCCCTCCATTACCAGTGACGCTATCTACTTCAGCTATGATCTGGAAGAGAAATACAATTGGGAAACTGAGTCCTACCATCTTCAAATACAGGACCACCAAACTTACCAAGTATATCCGAGACAGGTCCCTACCGTGGCCACATATGATTGTGCCGTCGCCGCATACCGTTGTCGACTGTCTCTCCTTGTGCAATACTTTCGAAGTACATTCTCGGTATTTAGCATATATAGTTTGAGTTGTACGTTTGCGGTTTTGGCATTTTTACCTCGCTTAGAGCATCTCCAGTCGGGGCGCCCAAACGGCCGTCCAAAGCCGTTTGGGGCGTGCCGGACACAAAACTCGCGGCGCCCAAACGCGAATTCGGTCCGGCGCGGCCCAGTTTTGTGTCCGGCACGCCCAGCCCACGCCCTCAACTTGGGGAGGCTTGGGGCGGCCCCGGACGGAAGGAAACGCACGCCTCCGACGCGCGGGCCACGCCTGGCAGTGACACACGGCCACGCCCGGCCGTGGTCAAAGGCGTCGTCAAAGGCGCGTGCCGTGTGACGACGCCTCGTTTTCACGGCCGGCGGGCGGCCAGTGAGCCGTCGCGTCCTCTGCTCGCCGGAGTGAATGCGCTCGACAGGGTCATCGTCGCGGGCGTCGTCCTCGCGAGCGTCTTCATCGCGCTCCTCCTCCTCCCTCTCCCGCGTTCTGCTCTCGCCGAAGCCGGAGCCGATGAAGGTGAAGACGGAGCGGACGACGCTCTACGCCGAGCTCCTGGCAGCGCAGACGGCCAAGGATGAGGACGAGCTCCTGCGGGCCGCGGAGGCCGCGTCCATGGAGGACGTGCCGCCCATGGACGGGCCATCTGCCTGCGCCTGGTCGGCGTACATGCACGCCATTGAAACTGGCGTGCCGTTCGTCGACCTCACCGGCGACGGCGACGCCGGCCCTAGCCGCGTCAAGAAGGAAGACGACGGCGCAGGAACAAGCGGCGTGAAGAAGGAGGAGGAGGACGACGACCCCTAATACGCCTTCCGCCGCCGCTACTGGGGCCGCCAGTAGATTTAGGTCTAGTTTTTTTAAATTTCATTCAAATCTGTAAAATTTCCTAAAATTTGAATGAAATTCGTCGAATTTTAAATTTATTTTTTTAGTTTGGGCGCCACGAGTGGAGATCGACGGCGCCCAAATGGGCAAGGTAGTCCGGACGGCGCCCAAAGGGCCTGTCCGGAAGGCATTTGGGCGGCCATTTGGGCGCCGCGACTGGAGATGCTCTTAGCATCCATGCAATTGGGCAACAATCCAGGAGGCTTTGACTTCCTCGTATAATCCTATATGTGGCATAATCTATTTGTGGGTTTGTACACAACATTTTAATCTATTAATTCCAAATTCAGTTCCTTCAGACACACAGATTTACTGTTTTGTCTGAAACGTGGTTCATAAACAAAAATATTTTGCTTGATTTTTCACCGATGACACGGATGCGTTGAAGAGCGCCATGTTACCATTTGTAGGCATCAAGGTGAAGTCTTAGCCATGGAATGCACATTATATTATAGTGCCACTTCATGTAGAAATTTACACAAAATCATTGCTTTTGTCGGTTCATACGATGGCTTACTCAGTTCATACGATGGCTTACTCACGCCGACTCAATTCGTCGCTCAGTCCTACCGGTTTAACTCTTTAGCATAGCTACTGTAAGTCTAATTAGCATCTCCATGCCCATGGAAAGTAGAACGTAGTCATAAGACAGCTTACACATTAGTATCGACAGTGTGTGTTCAGCACAATCTGAAGAGACTAAGGAAAAACTACATTGGAGAACTTGCCTGTGGCAAGATGATTAGGTGGGTGGTTGTACCCCCAACCCACCAGAGTTTAAATCTCAGGTTTGACGCTGGTGTTTCTCATTTAGGCGGAATATTCTTCAGTGTGAGGCGATGTTCCCGTCGACAGCGAGGCGCCCGTGGTGACTTCGTCAATCTCAAAACTCAATCCGCCGGCTCAGTCTCTCGGAGGTGCTCATAGGGGTAGGGTGTGCGTGTGTGCGTTCATAGGGATGAGTGTATGCGCGTGTATGTGAGCGTCTGCGTTGTACAGTGTTTCGCAAAAACAAAAAAAAAACTACATTGAACTAAATTATGCACAAAGTTCCACAACCGGATCATGTATCACCTCTAGGACACACATATTCCTAACACCTACCCCCAGGGGAAGACCTGCAAAATCTTGCCCCAGTGGCTAGCCTTGCGTTGTGTGAGGGAGAAACCCATATTCCGCGTTGACGACGGCAACACCCACAATTGTCGTTTCCTTCTTGAAAGTGTTTTAATGGCTTGAATTGTGCTCTTCTTTCCTTTAGCAATGGGGGAACCCTAGATCCGGCTCGTCGCATTAGGTTGCGGCGGCGCCATGGAGTCGTTCCCTCCTTGGAGGCATGGTATGTTTTGCTTGATGAGTCATCATGCGGCTGACATTGGAATTGGTCTCTTCTCAGGCTGTGGCCATTCTAGGTACAATGTACGATGATGTCAATGTTTCCTTGGTGATCTCTCCTCATCCGTTCGGCGCCTGCAGTCCACTCACCGACTCATTTTAGACGCATGGGTATGTTGCCATTCTGCTCAGAGTCATGGTCATTCTTCCGAGTCTTGTATGGTTTTTTGTACAATTCCCTTATAAATTGGATCACTTTTCTTTGTGATCAATGACTTTAGCAATTCTCCTACTAATACTGTATTAAATAAATTGATGTGTCAATGGAGTATTTTCCAGAACATGCCACACTTGCTTGACATATTATTAAGATTGGAAAAAAGTTTGCATAGTTTCACATGCAGCTCCCTCCCGCCCTCTGCTAGCTAAGCTAGCCTTTTATGGAGTTATTAGCATGTAGTACGAGGTCCAGCTTAGAGTAGGTTAACTAGTAGTATATGTGCTAATCATCTTGTCTAATCCAGAAAGCAGTAGGTGAAAGGTGCCCTATATCTCCCTATGAGGCCACTTGTAAACCCTGGTGCGCATGTTCACCGCCCGAAGCTCACGGTTGCGCCGGCGTTCGACACAGAAGGTTGCCAGGCGAATCAGCATCTTTGGATCGTCGTCAGTGCAATTTTGGTGGCCCTCGCGCGTCACGTTCTCGAGGAGGCAGAACTCGGCGTTCCCCATGTAAGCGAGGCTGGCAGAGCGGTACCTGCCTTCAGCGAGGTTGCTGTAGACCCTCTCCCTGACGGTGGTCCAGGCCGGACGATCTGTAGGGCGGCCATCGGGTGAGATGACCTGGCACACGCCGATGTACCCTCGCTGGTCCGACAGCCCCACCCAGGCGTCGAGCTCGCGCACGAAGTAGGCCTCGCCGCTGAAAGGCAGGAGCCAGTCGCCGAGCCGCGTCCACGCCAGGCTGCCGGTGTCGAATGAGAAGGTGCCCCTGTTCGAGAAGGAGAGGAACAAGGTGGAGCCATCGGGATGCATCGCGGATGACGAGATGTAGACAGGCAGCTTGAACGGCGGCCGAGGGAGAGGCTGCCATCGCCATTCTTCCCGGCCACGGCTGCGGGGCGACGGTCCTAGTTTCTCCATCCAGCGATGGAAGCTAGAGAGGTTTGCGGCGGTCTCGAGGGCGTAGATGTCGTGGCCGACAGCCAGGAGCTCGGGTGTGCGGCGTGTGCCCTTTGGGGCGAGCAGAGGAGGGCATATGGCCACCGTCGACGTCTCGCTGTCGTACATCATGCTACTGCCGCCGCCACAGTCGAAAGCAAAGATCTTGCTGCCCGTGCACGCGATCTGATCGTACTGCTTGCCATCTGCAGAAACCAGCCGGATCGCCACGCGGTGAGCTGGCAGGCTCTGCGCCATGGAGTCCAGATCGTGGTCCTTGATCGGTTGGAAGCCGTCGATGTCTAGTTTGTACACCGTGCATCCCAGCTTGTAGTCGTGGACAATTAGATGGAGTCGTCCACGACGACGCCGCTGGCCTGCGCGCAGATGTTGCGGTTCATCTTCTTCATCCTCAGATCGCGGACGTTTGCCCATAGCGACAACCCCCGCCGATTTTGCTCTTGATGCGAAGCAGCGATTCCCGGCGATATGCGCTCGTACAAGCACCGTAGCATTGTATATATACTGGCAAGAGACTAGCGCCAACGGAATCGGTGACGGAATCGGTCTGCGACAGCGCGAGTCCGGCCAGGTATGTGAAAAAAAAAACTGGAAGTCGGCTTATTAGTCTTGTCCTAGTCCAACTCGGACACACGTCCGTACTGGCAACCTAAACGCACACCATCTGTGGTGGTCAAATCCATCCAACGGAAATTGAATAGTAAATGGTATGAAACATATTTTTGGATCCTATATATATCGAGGAGATTAGGATAACTATTTTTTTCTTTGAGAATCATTAGGGCAACTCTATCGACGCCCCCACACTGTCCGCAGACCCAAAAAACATGCCCTAAGAGTAAGTACAATACAATATAGTCAACATCTTATAAGGATTAAAATAGTATATTTGTACTTACATGGAGGAGAGAGCAAAGAACAACACGTGTTCCTAGACACAGTGTAAGAGTCGGAGGTGGACCATATCTCGATAAAATAGACTATATTTATATCTCACTATTGTAGATGTTGGCTATAAGGTTAGTTATATATGACATGGCAATTTTTTATAGCCAACGGCTGACTCTACTATTGAATAGGCTACCCAACTAAACATATGTGGGTTTCTATTTCGCCAAAATTGTTCTCGACAGACGGAGGCCCCCCTCGATCTCACACGTTTTTTTATGCCACACGCCGCCCAACATCTATCCCACTTCACCACACCACTACCCCGGCTCGTCGCGTCGGCTCCCACGCCTCACCTAGAGTTCACAGCAGTAACCACGCTGTCATGGCTCGCTGGTGGTCCTTTGGTCGCCCTCGTTCATCGAAGGCCACAAGTCAAGGTCCCTCCAAGTCGTCAAGTCTCGAGAGGCGGGTTCGTCCGAACATTGTTGGCCATCCAAAATATTTTTTGAAAATATAGAAAAAAGATCGAACACAGGTAATACTCGTATCTAACATGATGCCAGATTTATATCTAAATTCATAACAAACATCAAGAAACAAAATGGAAAAAACCCGACAATTAATAGTACCGAAGTACAAGTTGGGCTTTAAATTTGGCCCATCATCTATATTGATAAAAAACATTTTCACTCTTGATGTTGTAGTTCAAAATTTAGACTTAAATCTTTGGAACAATATAGTATATTCAAATATCAAATTATTATTCAAATTTATACACAGCCTCTAAAGAGAGACTTTGACGACCATTTTTTTTGTAAATGCGGGATAAACTAATATTAATTTTATTGAACAATGTTGGTAGTGGATACTTAATAATTTTGAGGCGACCCAAATCCTTAAACTACTTATGTTTCCCTCAGACGGATTTGTCGTATTTTTTGTTGAGTATTTAGTAATGTTTTTCTCGCGTGAAATGGTGGGGCATCACATTTCGTTAGAAAACTAATGTGGGGTACTCTGATGTTTTAATTCAGTAAAACCTTGTTTTCATGGAACTAGCATGAGCTTGGATCTCAATTTCTGGTGTAAATGCAAAATTCTTCTTTAGAAGAATTATTAAAAACTCAGGAAATCTCATAGCCTCTAACCTACTAGTGGACCAAAGCATAATCAAGAGATCTTTATATATTGGCCTACCGGAGGACCATGACTTCATGTCAATGAGATCAACCAAGTCCTTATAAGGACCAGGACTTACATGGCCAAGAGATCAATATGTGTTTCTCATTTTACTTTTTTTATCTAGAAATTATGTAGTAGCACCCACTTCATACGTTGTTTGTTGTGTATCCACATGAGGGATATGTTATTTTGATAGTATGGGCATGGAAGACACTAGGAATTGCAAACGGATAACTGGGACTACAATGTGTGTTGTCTTGTTAAGTCTGTCGCCTTGAACTCTTGCGATATGTACAGCATCTCTTGTGTGAGGTTTAAGCCGCGAACGAGTGCGGAGGTGCATGGTAATATGGATTTCTACGGCGGCTTGAATAAAGGCAGGATGGGAGGCTGAAACCCTTCCCCTCGCGTCGCCCTCCCCCAGGCGGCGCTAGGGGCGCAGCTGCGCCGCCACTCGCCCCCCTTCGCCTGAGTCATCTCTGCCGCGGCGGTGGCGGCGCCCCTCCGCTGCCACAAAGGCGGTCGGGGGGGGGGGGGGCTCCTTTTCTCTCGGATGGTGGAGGCTCGGGCCGTGGGGGCGGCGCCGGCCAGGGCAGAGGAGGCCGAGCCGGCGGGCTCGGGAGCGGCGGCGGGCGATGAAGGCTGCGCGCGGCGGTGCAGGTCGCTGCAGCGCCGTCGCCGGAGGTGGGGCGCGCCAGATGGGCTTGGCGGGCCTGATCTGGCCCCGTCGGGCCCTGGATGCGGTGCGCGGGTGCTGTTCGTCGTCCGTGCGGGCGGAGGCGGAGGCACCAGAGTGGGTCTCCCGTGCGGACGGAGGGGAGGCTGCGCGTCAAGCCCGGCGCCAAGGAAGGGGAGGGAGGTGGCTGCACTAGCGCGGAGGGAGGGCGACCGATGAGGCGCGGGCTGGCCACGGAGGCAAGCCGGGGCGGCGGCCCCGGATTCGCGGCTGTTTCGAGGATCAACCGCAGCGGGCATGGCGGCTGCCGTGGAGGGAGGTGCCGCGGTGGCAGCGTGCCATGGTGATAGGTGGCTGACGACATGGCCAGGATGCCATCCTGTGGCTCCCGAAGCTTTGCGGTCGGGTTGAACTCCGGGCGAAAGCTCGCGCAGACTTAGGTCGGCGCCGACGACGGCGGCACCCTCGGGTGTCGTTCTCCTTCTTGATCGTGTCGTTGTGGAGCTTTTCGACCTCGACTAACGCGTGTGGTTCCATGAGCTCCGGGTGAAAACCTAGGCTCTTCGGGAGCGGGCGGCGGTGACGAGATCGTCACTACCTTGTTGGAGGCGCCGCTTTGGAGCTCTGGGCCAGCGCGGTGCGACGGTTTCGCGGCGGATGTGCAAAATGGGCGTGTGGTCGTGGGTAGTGGACGTCGGGGCGGCGGCTCCGGGAGGTGGTGGTGCGCCGAGGCGGCGGCTTCGGTCCCTGTTGCAGTGGCGGTCCTATGGGGCAGGACCGTGACCTTACACAGTCTTGGGTGACAACCTGGATGAAGACTGCGTGGGCAGAAGGTTCGTTGACCCGACTGGATCGCCTTCGGGCAATGCGAAGGTCGATCTGGTTGCTACACCGGGGCGGCGGCCCCGGAACATGGTGGTTGTGGTGGCAACCTGGATGAAGACTGCGTGGGCAGAGGGTTCGTCGACCATGACTGGATCGCTTTCGGCCAATGCGAGGGTCGATCTGGTTGCTTCGCCGGGACGGCGGTCCCAGAAACGGTGGTGTGTCTTGTTGCGTTTGGTTGACTTGTGTCGTGTGGGCGGCGGGTCGCCTCGCTTGTGCGATTTTTTGGCACTGTTTTCCTTATAAACAGGGCATTTGTATGGTTTCTGGGCCCGGTCTTCCTTATAAACTGGGCCAATTCTTTTCTATCTATTCGAGGGTGGTACGACCACGTTATCCTCAAAAAAAATATGGATTTCTACTTCTTAGTGCAAACGAAAACATCTTTATTTCTTGTCTTGTTTGTTTTGGAAAAAGTCCGCAGTCGAGGCAGTACGAGAACGCTGCTTCTGATATATGTTTGCTCATGTTGTAGCTGTTGTACAAGACAAGGTTCTCTTGTTCTTATTTTGTGCTCCGGTCAATTGTTTGCCTATCCCCATTTGTCCATATATACGTTCATGTCTGCACCGAAAAGGTTTGAAGCTATGTGCTGTCAAACTGCCCTGTCTCAAGCCCAGTGGCTTACGTCTAGGGGTCCGGCCAGCCGACGATCCGATCGGTCGAGCCGGCAATCAACTGCACCACGCATGAGCGATCACGATCGCAGTCAAGCTGCTCTGGTTGGGTGATCAAAATCTTATATACTTTTCCGAACTGTGTGAGTTTCTGAATCCGGCGACCTAAGCACCTCGCTGCCCACCAGTTCTTCCCCCAAATCGCCCGACGCCTGGACGCCTTGCTCCAATGTCGCGGCGTCTGGTAGTTTCGTTGGGCATGCAGGCAGGGCTCGCCGCCATCGCCATGGAACGGGTGTGGCGACGACATTGGAGCCCCAGGCGGCGTGGCGGCGGCAGCGAACGCGCCACGGGTGTCCGTGTCTTTTTTTCCTCTGCCCGTGGCTGCCGGCACCGCCGCACTCTCAGCGACTCAGCGGCGGCCTCTTAGGTTGAAGGCGCGTTCGTCGCGGCGAGCGGGCTCGGACCTGGAGAGCCTCACCGTGGTGCGGCGGACGCGGGACCCGCAGCGTGTGTTCCGGAAATCCATGTCGGAGATGATCGCGAGCGGCGGGCGGCCGGAGGAGCTGGAGGCTGGAGCGGCTGCTCCCGTGCTACCTCGCGCTCCACGTCTGTATCGTGAAGGTCTTCCGACAGGTTTGCTTCGACTACGTTAACGGTCAGCCTGCCGCCGTTCACTCGGCCGGAACACTCAGGCCGGCACGCGCGGCCGTGGCGGTCAACTAGAAATTACTCCGCCTCTAGGACAAGTTGCGGTATGTAGATTAAGTTCTTCTGTCAGATTTGATACTATGCAATTTTCATAATCTCGATAACCTAAATTATTTTGGACCCGTAATCTCGAACTCTTGGGCACCTAAATTTCTGTCTCGAATTAAGCTGGCGCACGGTCCATTCCCGTACCCTACTAATCAAGATGGGTAGAGAGAGGAGGCCCACGACGGCGACGAGAGATGGAGCGAGCCAGAGTCACTGACGACGTGGCCAAGGCAGAGGTGGCGGAGGCCAGCAAAAAACTTAACTTTGGGGAGGGGGGACGTCGTTGTTGAAGAAGACGCCGAAGAATCACATGACTTAGAGGGATGGCCGAGATGGTGGCGAACCGGCAAAGGAGGAGTTTGGGCCGACGAGGCGTCACCGCAGCGCGCCGGACACGGGCGAGGAGCTAGACGACGATTAGGCCGACGGCTGCAACAGAGGGTCGTCAGAGGGGAGAAAGAAAGCAAAGGAGGAAGACAACCGAGCGCTTGGCGCGTCTCTCAAACTCTCAATCACCTAAATTTCTGTTCCGATAAGAATCCACTATCCTACGCACAACAACAAAGTTACACTGTTCCGTATAATAAAGTAAAATTCTACTCATTGAACATGAATTGATGTGAGCTTCATTGGCAAAGTGTTTTCGCAATATTTTAGCATCTAGTTTATTTATTTGATTCTTCAGCTGACAGGTGGGATTATCATAATTTGTCAAAACACTTTGCCACATAATTTAGTTAATTCTTGCATACACAATCATGCTGCATCGTGGTGACAATTCAGATTTTAGGACATTGCAATAAACTGTACATGTACGGATCAACTGGGTAGAAACCCCTCAATCTAGAACAAGGCTTAAAGGCAACAGGGGATAATTAGGTGACATCACCAAAGTCAGGCATTACAAGTTTTGTCCAGTTTTTTTCTCTCCGGAATTTAGCTGCTGTTAGTATCCTCACAATGCATCCAAAAGCACCCCCACATCAGGCCTTGACGGACAGAACCAGCCTGAATTTGGGGCCCCTACCTGTGCTAGAGGTGACGACGTACTGGGGCCTCTACCTGTGCTAGAGGATCACCCTGGCGATGTCAAATTTCTTGAAGCGTGCCTGCACGGTGGTCAGGAGATCCAGCTCGTGCTGCGTCCTGATGGTGATGGTATTCTGGTTGCTTGAGAAGCTGCGAACAATCTCTGCTCTGACAGGGGTGGTGCCATGAATTTGGTATTCCATCCGTTCATCATAGGATGTCTCAACCTACTTCAAATTTACATGTATCTGGTTTAGATGAGACATTCTTTTGTAAAAGCAGGGAGTAGTAGGAAGCAGCAAGGGTGTCTCCCTTGTATTTCCTGAATTTGCAAATTGAACACCATTAGTTTCAGATCATGCAGAAGACAATAAAGCAGTAAACACACAGTAAAGTGCTTCCTAACGTCTTCAGCAATAAAATATTCTGATTCAGAACTTAACAAGAAAGGATGCTAAGGGCAATATAGACTTGTACAAGGTAAACAGTAAACAACATGTAAGGATTGCAAAAAATTACAGATCGAGTGAAGTGTTGACTTTTGATACACCAAAGCACTGGTAGAAACAACAGATTCAGGGAAGTGGTGCGATCTTCATTAGTGTGGCTCACTCCATCACTGTACTTGGTGAAGTCCCGAGAGGCAGTATCAAATATAACATCGACACCAAAAGCTACAGCTTTAGTCCCAACTACACCATTAAAGTTAACAAGAGGGTTTGCATTCAGGCCAACAGTGGCATCGGAGTTTAGCCTGAAAACACAAAGAGAGGGGATTCAACTGAATTCAGATTGTCTTCTATACATTCATCGAACCAGAAAGTAAAACTGTAAAAGTGACACTATATTCCCAGAGGCAGGCTGTGAGAGGGGATCAAACAGAATACAGACTGAGCTCTAAATTACCATATGAACAGATCCTTTGGATTTAAGCATATGTGAATTCCCAGATGGCATTGATATCTTTGAAACACTTGACAGTGACAGACGATGGTGTGAAAGATATCATTCGCTAACACATGTCCAAAGTGTGTCAAAGAAACCCAAAAGAAGATTTGAAGTATTAATAGGTGTTCCGAATGGGATAACTGAAAACTAGAAGTTCATTTGGAAGATTGTCCGGACTTGATTTCATATCTACTCCCTCCGTTCACAAATATCTGACTTCTAACTAAGTGTATCTAGACAATAAGAACATCTGGATACACTCATTTTAGAGTCAAGTATTTCAGAACGGAGGGAGTACTTGTATAAATAGTATACTAGTTTACCACTCTCCCACTACAAGAATAGAAACAAACCATGTCCACATATATATTATCCTCGGAGATCTCTCCCTGCGCTCTACGTCTATCCTCATTGCAACGATCATAAGAATTCTGTGTTATTTTGGGATAATAATCGCAAAGGGACCAACTTAGTCAACATGCTTTTGCATATTTCTTTCCTTTGTTGAAACTAAGGTTACCATAAATCAAGCAAGTTAACAAACTGTTTTAAATATGGTCACATGGAGGATGAGCTGCACTCCATGTGTAGGCGTTGAGGATGAATTGCTAGCTAGTAAGAACTGTATATCAAAAGTAGTAGCCTACTGCAATCCACTTTCACTATTTCACTGCAACTTAACTCCGACTCACATCATACGGATACAAACACCACCAAAAGCATATAATTACATCTTAGAACTGAACCAAGTAATTTGATATTATTAACATAAAATGGACCTCCACATCTTTTTTTTCGAGGAAACGCAAAAGATTTGCATTTCTTTTTATTGAAAAGGCAGAAAGAGTTGGTTTACAACCTCCACATCTTCATACCAGACATAAAGTTGTATCATACAATAGTTATTACAGGAAATGACATACAAAGGCTTCTATACATTTACATGCATAAACAGTGTATAGGATTACAGACGTAAAGAAGAGTTGCTAGAAAGCACCTTCTGAACACGTGGACGCTTCCAGAAAATTTGATCTTCGTGGATAGCAACAGCCTGAATGAAATGCTCCACGCGTTCCAATAAAACCTTTCATCGAAAAGGAGAAAATGTGATGCTATGAGACAACTGTAAATGTCAGCACCATATCACAGAGGAAAATCAATAGGTTCATACCACGAAGAAAATATATCAGGCTTGAAGTGAAGCACATCTATTTATTTTATTTTGTTCTGATTACAGGGGAGACATCCCACCAGCTGGCACATGAAGGCAGACAAGCTAAACAAGAGGAGCTCTAATGACTGTTACACACCATATTGGCCAATCAAAGGAAAGCCAAAACCTCGCAGCTTCTTCAACAAACGACAATGCGCGAGAAGATGTATGTAACCCCCACAAAAATGCAAATGTTTGAGAAAAGCGAACGCTGAAGCGTGATGCGCAGGCCCTAGGCAAGTGTCTTATTATGTTACTGGAGACGCACCCGGAGCGGGAACTTGGGCGTGGGAGGGAAAATTTGAGCATGCGGGCTGGCTTAACGCATAGGGGTTTCAAAAGCAATCGAACATATCTACTTCTCCTCCCGTCCTCGCTCAAGCTACAGGCGGCGCCAGCATTGTGGAGGTCGAGTGCTCCGCCTAAACACTCTCGCTACGCTATTCTAGAGCCGTGGGGCTAAAAAGGGAAAAAGCAGCATGCACGCATAGAGAAACAGATGTGCAGGAGGGAGAGAGTGAATTAAAAGTGGGAAAAAGGATGACATCAGGGCAATGGCCCAATCCTCAATAATTATTTCTTCCTTGCCAACCTAATGGTACAAGGCTCCCTTAATGGAACAAGCTAGCCAGCTAATCATAACAGCATTTTATTCAGAAGTTAACTGGACAAACCGAGCATAACAGATTAAAGGTAACAGCTATCGATCTGAAATTAACAAATGAGGCATTCAGTTGGCAATTTGGCACTGCTGCGCACGCTGTCATGTTGGGATGTGGACCGTACTCCCTGGCGATAATTGTTATTAATGTGTCACGAAAATTGGGCTTGATGCAGTGAGTTGATCATGCTCAAGAGCAATTCTAAAAAGAATTTAGACATGATGCTTCAACAAACAGTACGTTAGGAAATCAGGATCAATCTAGAGTTCATTCACCTCAGTAAGATATCTCCAGTTCACCTTATTCAACCATTACACGTTAGTTGATACAATTGTTATCATTCATCTTCAGGGATGTTTACATTGTAACTAACAAAGTAATGATACACGATAAAACATGTGCAGGGATGTCCTCTCTCAGTTGGTTTTACTAAAGAATCTTAGTGATACCACATGGGAACACCTCAATGATTATAAGTTTACTAGCAAAGTGCCCGTGCGTTGCAACGGGTTCAAAATAAATTGATATGTGTTGGCAATGTAAGAAATAATTTAATTTGAGGTCTAACATCTTAGATTTAACTTTCATTTTTTACTTTATAGCATTTGAACCCGTATCTTTTTATATTTTTCCACGAAAACATTTTAAAAATCATAATATTGACAAGGAGAATCCATTTATTTCATTTGGGTATGACTCGCACTTACCATACCAATTATTGTATTTGATCCACAACTGAATTACTCTCGAGAAACTTACGATGAAATACGAGAAATACAACTTGCAGCCACATTTAGCAATTCTCCTTAATTTAGGAATAGTCAAAATAAGGAAAGAGAACATGATGTCATTATTTTAGTTCCAGCGAAGCTATATTGACAAAGCTGAATGTTAAGCTTGACACACACAAGGTCTTGTTGGGCGTCCTAACAAATACCGACCTCTTATCTGGCAAACCTGGCTCTTCCCTCGCAACATCCATCTCTTGTCTGCAAATTGATGCGCCGGGTTCTTTTACTACGCGCCTTACTTGCTACACTGTTCTGGTTAACTGCACAAATACACAATGTCAGACAGCAGGATAATTTTTTGTTTGCATTCAGTTCAATCCACAATAGTATACATAACAGAAGGTACGCTGTTAATATCCGGACAACAGAGACAGTACATACAAGATACAACGAGAGATCACTGGAAAGTTTGTATGAAGGGAAAACTGCTAACGAGCACCTACGGGTTTTCTTTGTTTAGGTAAGATGAAGGCCCTAGTTGGAAATACTGGCGCGAAGCATCAATGGATGCAGGTTGCGCGTTGCAGCCAGATTAGGAACTTCAAAAGATATTGATTAATGCACAGATCCCTGTATTTGTCTGCACAGTACAATGCTATCACACCTAAAAGGAACAAAGAGAGTTTGCAGAGGTATTTATCACATCTACTAAGCACAGGAATAGTAGTGCAGTTCGACAGTTAACTAAACGAACAGTAAAGCAAAACCAGAAGCAAAATAGGAAATGTTTCGAGCCTCTTGCGGTTGAACGCGCAGGACCATAGGTGGATGCCGGTGAGGGGCGCTGGTGGGGAAGGTGAAGGTTTAGGATATATCTAAGAAGCATAACATTTTTCGCCCTTAGCCATGTAAGACTTGAGTGAATAGATCACAGATACCTACAGAACCATTTGAGCCCAATTCAGGTGATTAGCTCTACCGATTCAGTGACAGTTTGCCAGGACCTTTTCCTCGAACTTCCCAAGTTCCCTACATGCAGTCACTTGTTGAGTCTACTAATTCAGGGCGTCCAAAACTGAATGACTGAATATTTGAATGCTCAACCGATACAGGGCGTCCAACTACATGAACCGATGCTGAAGAAAGAGAAAACTGCATCCATCACACCAACCAACATCACCAGGCCGGATGCCATATCAGATGTAGGCACTGCACAAAGGATTCCAAACTAATACTCAAGACATGAACTTGGGATCATGAACTTCTACCACATTCAACTATTTACTGCCACCAAATCAACTAATAGAGTACCTCACCAAAATAATCTCAAATGATTGAAAATGCCTATACACCACATGCACCAAATTACTACTAAGTGAGTGAAATACTGAGCTAGGGCTATGCCATTATTTATCACCTCATCAAATCTATGAGTGATTGGACATTGCACAGATGAAAATGAAATTACCTCTCTACACGGAATCGTACATTTGGAATTAGAAAGTTATCATTAGAGCTACTTAATTTAATGATTTATTGCCTTATCTTATCAAATCTACACAGAATAGTTGAGCATGTCAACTGAAAACTAAATCGCTTTTTAGTATCCGAAATCACCAAACCATGAGAAAGCCTCGTTTTAACTGGTAGAGAACTGGGCAAAGTTTCAGATAATTAAGATGGTGTTAGGCCAACAAACCTGAACTTTTACCGTGCATCGTCAGGGTGACGCTGTTGGACAGCTCGGGTATGAAATTGCAGAGCTTGTTGCTTCCCTCGCCGTTGAATCCATCGATCTGTAGTCTTCCTGTGATTCCTCCAAGCAGCTGCACCTGGCAACCTGTGGCCCTCTCGCCACCGCATGTGTCTATGCGGTCGGCGGCCGGCCGGCCGTCCGGCAAAATAAGCCGCACATACCTAGCTGCCCCCTTCATACATTGCATAATAGGTGGAAAAAAAGGAGATCCGCGAGGAGTAATTGGGGATGGGCGACGGGTCGCGGAAGTAGTGGATGTGATCTGGTCTGGCGCGGGGACGGCGCCGGGCGGCTGCGGATGCCGTGGCGGCGCGGGGCATCGGAGGAAGGCCAGCGGCGGGAGCAGGGGCAGATGGGTGGGGGCAGGCCTGGTAGCGGGAGGCTGGGGGAGCCGTCCATGGCGCCCCTAGGGTTCCGCTGCGAGCTCCTAGGGGTTCTGCTGCGCCCCTCTTTCTGGCGAGCTGTGGCGAAGCAGGGAAGGAGGCGGCGGCTGTTCGTATCTGCGGCGTGACACGCCAGAGGAGGAGGGGATTGGCTACCGTGTGACGGACTGCGGGTTGAATTTCAGATTTGTCAGGGGGGTTTTGTGCAAAATCGCGGCGACGTACGACGACGTACGTACCAACGGACGAAGGGAAGAAACGCTACTCATATTATATAGTAGAGATAGCTAAATGCCCGTGCGTTGCTACGGCACCATAATTTATACACCCTAGTATTGGGTTCAATTATGTATATTTCGATAAACTATACTAACATCATATGGCCATTTAAAGGTACTCTTTATCACTCCCACGAATAAGAAAATGTTCTCTTGCAGATTAATAGATGATTTCTCGACTATACGCGATGTTCAATATTTGATTTAGCTATGAATTTTATATAAGAGGAAATTAAAAAAATATGACACCATAACAAAAAAATTGTTTTAAAAAATCCCAACATTTTTTCCATTAATCGAATAAAATGATAGAGAAATATAAATGCACGTTAAGTAAGGTCATGCATCATTCAATAATCATCAATAATAGTTAGATAAACATGCATACATGTTGCTAGCGAGAATTTCTTTCCAGAGAAGACTGACAATGAATTTCTTTGGAAACAAATTAGAAACTACATTTGATGCCTCGTACATTCAAGATTAACTATGTTTGTTGCCTCGTGACCGTAAAAATGCCTAAATTGAAAACATTCTCATGGGGTTAATTGCAATTGCAGGAGCCAAAGAAGTGATGCCAAAGAAATATGCAGGGGCAGTGAATTGGAGTGAAGGAGCCAGATCTCCCTGAAAAAATTCAAAATTTCAAGCATGCATCCTGTAACTGACCAGTGTAATGTACAATGAGTCAAAATCGTTAATGTACTAAGAAGTGGATTGGATGGTACCAACATGGCAACATAGTCGATGGAGCCTTTCACTACACTGGACTCGTTTGCGCCAAAGGTTTGTAACATGTGCTCAATAATCTTGAGCACCGAATATAGGTAGCAACCATGTCTTCAACAAGCCTGCAGGGACAAGTCACATAATATAAATTTTCTCCCCTTTGAGCAAAATAACGTTTGTTGCGACACTTTGTTGACATATTATGAGATGCATAGATTCAAAATGGACAGATCAAAATAATTTTGAGGATTTTGCCTGAACGATGAACTGTACAAAAAACAACATATCTTACAAATACTAAATTCAGGTCAATCTGCGAGGAAATTTAAAATCCTGTGCACTACCCAATCTTAAGAAGAAGCAATTATCAAAAATGGAACAAAAGAAAAAAAATACCTCCAGGTTTGTAAGAATATACCTCCAGGCTTCATTAGAATATTTTCAAGGGAACTTCTCCAAGAAATGTAAGCTCAAATACCATAAACTATAGCTAGCGCCTTCCTTTTTTTTTCTATGACAGCTAATATCGCTACATCCAGCTACTGAAAATTTATTGACCTAAAAATTAACCATAGATGAACTTGTGGCGTTATCTTTACTATTAAATTTATTGACCTATCTGTAGGTGGCCGTGGAGGATGTTTGCTCAGGGTAAATCTTTTGGAGTCTGCATTCTGCTCCACTATTGCAAGAGAGTGGAGTCCAAACAATTGTTTGATAGTAGGTAAAGAATGTAGAAAAATTGTGGTCAAGTTACACATACCATCTCTTGCTGTAACTTAACCCGCCCCAATGTGGTAGTCGTGCTATCTTCTCTGAGCTTTATTATCATCTTTTCAGCCTACAAAACACAGGATACTATTTCATGTCAGAGGGTTTTGCTCAAATATAGGGAACTGAGATAATGAAGCAATGTATAACTGAGACCTAAACATGCTACAATAATATAACCCCAATTTTTCCAATTACTTAGAACCCTGAATTAGTGGTATGACATATTTGCAGAAAGGGGTCACAATATTACACGATAATTAACAGCTAAATATATTTTTCAGACAACATATGTGGGGCAAACATCAGCATTACCAAGGTGTACTACTCCTTCAGAATAAGATATGTGTACTAATCATCATAGCTCCAGGAAATACAGAAACACATAAAACACAAAATAACCAGCAAGCTTAGCAACAGATAATGAAGACTATCACACTAAACTCTCGAGACAACTCATGTATGCTCAACCATTCACTAAAATTTAAATAAAAAACGTAGGAGGAAAAGTAAACCTGTGTCTATTTGGACAGTTGTCTGAACGTCTTGTGGCCATTGAGGTTGGCTACTGTCGGGCAGCAAAAGACACTTCCGTGGCGACACGGCAAGGTCAGGGAGAGTGAAATACATATATATTCAATAAAACCTATGACATGAAGGATCCCAACATAGGAAGATTTTGTCCAAATGAAACATGAATGCGCATATAAACATGATTGCCCGTACTTCGCTACGGAGCAAACACAATATCTAAAATTCATATTTATAGGGATTAGACAAACATCATTTGCTCGTATTGGCCCCATGTCTAAGCTAACAATAAAGTAGCATGCATGCATATGCCATGTTGCAAGCCCGTGTAACTCTAAACTCAGTTTGCCATTTTTCCATTATCTCCTGCAACATAACAACGAACTCTAATGGAGTTGCTCGAACTTTTCTACTATTTTCGCACCATAAATCTGTATGAATATAACCTTTATTCAATGAGTTTTTTTTGTAAATATTATTTCGTATTAAATATACCCGTGTGTGCTATGGGTTGATTTTTATTGAATATTTTGACCAGTGTCTGACCGATGATGGATGATTCATTCTCCTAAATACATATGAATGTCACTTATAATACTTACAAGCAGGTGGTTCAGTAGAAGCTGATTACCTATCTTTACTGAATTCCAAATGATCTTTTTGCAGGAACAAAAAACCTGTACGTGTCGATTTTATGTAAGGAAGGTTATACATTCGTCTGATCACCTCGAAACATAATACGAAGCAGCCTTGATTTCCTTCTAACTTAGCAGATGAACGCCTCTTCATACTCACAAAGCCACCACCTAGTTAATTTATTAGTTTGGAATTAAAGTAAAGGACAACAAACGAAGCTAATGTGAGAAATTGCTAACTTATAAGCATTTGATTCAAACTAATTCTGATTAATCGAACAAGAACATAAGAGTAATAAGTATGAATTTGCTCCTCAGCCTTGTCATTGGACCGAAACCTGAATGTTTTGGAAGAGCTGGTATTGGGGTAGAGTAGCAGCGAGAAGGCTAACGTACGTTGACCACCGAATCGGCTGCATAGCAGATCAGTAGCCTGTACATGAGACTCGCATCCGAACCTTGTAGTGTCGTGGAGGAGATACCATGGGAGAATTAAACTGCTTCTCTCCAATTTTGTAGATCAAAGTATTAACAGATCTGAGTGTGAACAAAAGGGCGTCCAATTTTCTAGATCAAACTGGTAGACGGAGTCTGATTGGGAAAAAGATTGTCGTGCTGGTACCTTACCTCAGATCAGCAAGATTGGACTCGAAACAGAGTACATGGCGCACTGCAGCTGATTGATCCCTGATGCGTGCGTCCCCAAGCCCTACTTGGCGTCCAGAACGGCGGATTCCGCGTCTTCTCCTAAAATTGTGCAAGATGGAGAGGCCGGAAGCGCTCAGCCAAGCTCAGCGTACAGATGTGCCGCTTCGCCATCTCATCAAACTGGGAGTCGCGCGTCCGTATACGGGCGAGATTGGGAGCGGCTCGCGCGACCCTGCGGAGAACCTGGGCGAAGGAGTCTGCCTCATAAGGGACGACCTGGGCGTGTAGGTGTTAGAGGGAGGCAGGCCGTGCCTCGCCGGAGGAGGAGAAGGACGTGGGCGGCGGCGGCGGCCAGCGCGGGGGCACGAGCGAGCCCTATTTTGGATCGTGGCCTCGTGGGTTGACTGTGACGAAGAGGTGCGAGCCTCCTCTATGTACTGCGGGTTTCTTTTCTTATTTCTCAGGGTGTTTTCCGTAAAAAGATCGCGACGTACCGGTTTGATATTACTCGGCGGTGGCATTAGGTGTAATATTTTCTAACTCAGCCTAGTTATACAGGGGTAAAACCGGAAAGAAAAAAAAACGTACCAACCATCACCTCTAGCTATATTATATAGTAGAGATTATATTACAAGTTTACGATGTTGCAGCTAAAGCTGGTAATAATCCAGTATTACTCCGTTATAAATTCTATAAGAAAATTGTACATGGTATTGCTTTCAACCATATGAGAATATGAGCACAAAGAAACTATACCTCGCCCCCATCAGTGAGGTAACCACCCACTGGTTTGGACTCTGCTCTATAACTACTCAGCAGAAGATTAAGGGCACCCTACAGTGTAGAACGGGAAAATAATCACTCCATAGCTACACAGAAAATTATCCAATGAGAGAAAATAAAACCTATTAAAATATAGGGATTAGGGAAGTATGTACATCAACAAACCTCTCGAATTTCCAAAGTCGGCATGTGAGACAAAAAGTCATTCCCAACAAAGAAACAGATAAACACAAAATCATCCATGATGCGTTCAAAGTTTATCTTGAAGGGAGGGTCTACAATTTCTATATCCTTCTTCAGGTATTCGCGCAGCACCCAAATGTTGAGAAACTGTTGACAGGTCAATAGTTACACGGTGACTAAATAGCAGTAGAAGACATGGAGTTGCAAATTGCATATCATATGCCTACCGCAAAAGATATGAGACAAAGAAGAAAAATGAAAAGTAGTAGAGCAAAAGATGGAATGCTTTTGAGTACCTGGTACTTTTTTTTATGGATTGGAGGGCGCTCCACCACATTATCAGACGGACCAGGACCTCTGCATTCGGCAGCCAAATGCCCAGCTTGATCACACAAAAAGCAACTTTCATGTTTCCGTGGCATGGTGATCACCTGTAAAGTCAGTTGAATTCTGCAGTTACAGAAGTACTCCTAAATTACGATGAAGAACATGAAATTTGACTTTGAGGAATGGCCAGAGTCAGATGCATGCGTGCACTTGTGAACAAAGAAATGTTACAAATTTACCTCTCTTAAAATCGAGAAGTGGACCTCGTGAGTTGCCAGAGAAAGCATGATGAAATCAGCATCCTGAAAATTGTGGTGATCAATGAGTCAAAAGGTGGGCGGACAAATGACAGCTACTTGAAAAACTACAAGTAAACTTACAAGGCCATATAAGACATGGCGTGTGTTTGGGTCAAACCCTGGAAGATTTGGCTGCAGACGGATATATGACATGATCTTGTGTTCCCCTCTCCAGGAACATTCGAGTCAGACAATAATACCTAGCAAAATGCACCCAATGCAGTCTATTTAACAAAATACAACACAAAACCAGCTGATTAATTAACCCAACATGCAGTAGTATCAACACCTTGACCGACTACCACCCAGGGGAGTGATTCAATCTCAACTGTATGTAGTACTGAAGCGCCGAAGAGAGTACAAACATGAACGGCGTCCCGGAGTGATAACATTGGAGTGCGATCACCTCCGACTGCTCCTTCTGAACCAAATATCCTCCCCTCAGCGTCAAATTGCAACCTCACTGTTTCCTCCTTGGCCGCCTGACCAAAGCAACTACATGAGAACAGACACAGCTACCCCCGACAACGGCATCATGCCATGCCACAGCAGTAACCTTACCGCTTCAGCAGCGCGGCTTTGAAGTCGATCCACCTCCATGTCGGTCCTTGAAGTCGATCCACCTTCTGGAGCCACAAGGGGAGGAGGTAACGGATCTGGAGGTAGCGCTCCATGAGTATATGCAGTGAAAGGTACAGCCAAGCAACGCCATGTATCTCACCTGGAAATGGACCACGGAGACGTGCGGGGTGACTGCCTAGCTCGCCGGAGAGCTGTCCGCGCGGCCGCCATCCAGGGGCCCCGGCGACCGAAGACCTCGCTGCCGCCGGTGACCTTCCCGGAGATGCTTGAGTTCGGGCTGACCTTCACGGAGCAGGTTGGCGGAGGAGCGCAGCCGAAGCATGGCGACTGAAGCCCTCGCCGGCAGCGAGCGAGCGCGAGGGGAAGGGGAGAGCGAGCGCGACCTGAGGAAGTCTGCAGGCTCCTCACCTCGCCGGCCGGCACCACCGCAGCCCGGCGCCATCCGCTCTTGAGAGCAGCCCGGCGAGGGGAGGAGCGCAGCCGCCGCCGGCAGCGAGCGAGCGAGCGCGAGGGGAAGGGGAGGGCGGCGGCGGCTAGGGTTGGATCTCTCCCCCGAATCGATCCAACCATCGCTGCACCTCATCACTACTACTAATCAGAACACGAGGAAGAAAGAAACCGAGGCCCAATCGTTTCTTAGCCCAAACCAAAACTTGCAAATCCAAATAACGCACAGAACCCAGAATTGGCCCAATCATCTCTCGCATCGCACGCCTCTCAGCCCAAACCAAAACTTAAAACTTCATTCAAACAAAGAACACCCAAATTCTCTCGTTCGTTCCCCTCGACTCATAAACTAGCCGTTACCGTTAAACTCCCGTCCTCCTCGTTCCCCTCCACCCGACCGACGGACACCCTCCTCGTCCCCGGCCGCGATCAAACACAGAAAGACCGAGCGAGCGCCCGTCCTCCTCCCCGTCCCCGTCCAACACAGAGCGAGCGCCCGTCCTCGTCGCCGTCCATCCAACACAGAGCGAGCGCCCGTCCTTCCCCCGTCGATCCAAGATGCGCTCCGCTCGACCTCCGTGCGCGCTCGTGCCGCCGCGGGTGATCAAGGCCGACAATGGAGGCGCGACGCCGCCGGAGGTGGTTCGCCTCCGCCTCTCCCGCAAGACTCCACCGCCGGAGCCTACTCCCTCAACCATGCCGCGCGACCCCAAGATCGGCGTCCCCGCCTCGAGTTCTTCCTCGACCCCGGTCGCTGTACCCGTAAGGAAGAAGAGGGCCGCCTCACGATCGCCGGAGCCAACTCCCTCAACCATGCCGCCCCACCCCAAGATCGACGTCCCCGCCTCGAGTTCTTCCTCGACCCCGGTCGCTGTACCCGCAAGAAAGAAGAGGGCGGCCTCGCGATCGCCGGAGAGGGAAGCCTCTGCACCCAAGAAACAGCACCAAGCAAGGTCAGCGTCTGCCTCCGCCGCCAAGAACGAGAAGCGCCGATCAACCTCAGAGTCTGCTGCCTCCGCACCCAAGAAGGAGAAGCACCAAGCAAGCTCAGCGTCTGCTGCCGCCGCCCCCAAGAACGAGAACCACCAGTCAAGCTCAGCGTCTGCTGCCGCCGCCCCTAACAAAGAGAAGCAGTTGGAAACAAAATCAAGTTCATCATCAGCCGATCCCAAGAAGCATCCTTTCCTTGCTTTCAAGCTCTGCCCGCCTCACCCGGCACTCGCGCAACAAGCCAATGGGCTCAATTTCGATCAGGCACAGCAAGGTCCGCGTCCACTGCACCGGGACTCCATCTCCAGAAGAAACCGGCCGAGAGCAATATTGTGTCCCACACGGCAGCAAGCAAATCATGTTCGCCGGCGGCAGGCCTGAAGATGCCACTGGCCAATGCTGCGCCTCACGCTTCAAATGGACTGGAAGGCCCTCTAGCTAATCAACCGGCCGTGACCAACATCGTGCCCCCCGTCGCTGTGGATGATGCTAACACTGCTATCCGTACCAGGCCAGGGAAAGAACCGGTCACGCGATATTATTTCGAAGCCGCTAAGCATGAGAGTTCCTCGTCTTCGACCTCAAGTTCCTCGTCCTCGAGCTCCTCCTCCTCAGCCTCCTCGAGTGATTCGTCTTGCTCCTCCACCAGTGCCTCGAGACGTCGGACAGCAGAGAGAATGTTCCGGAGGTACTATATCCAGGCTGATGAACAAGATACTGCTGTGCCGCTGAAGGAATACTGTGCCTCTATAGCACTGACAAAGCGTAGGACAGTTCCTGGTGATGTGGATGCTTCAACGACTACAACAGAAGAGTGTGATTCTGTCTTGCTAAAGGCTGCGCAGCTGCTTGATGGGATACATACTGAAGCGCAGAAGTCATTGAATGGACAGTTTACAATAGATAATCTGTATGTTACTGACGGAGGGGAAGTGAAGTTGAACGGGAATGTCAGATTCAGGAACAGCACCAGAAAGAGGACAAACCGTGATTGGGAAAGACTTTCGAAACAGCTCAGAAAACGTATCTTCGCTGCACAGGAGCCAGAGGAACTAAAGCTGTGGCTTGAGCTGATGCAGTCCATGGCCTCTAAACGTTGTGATATGAGATTGTCAGTCATTGCCCCCGCTGCATTAATGGCACCCTGGAACAAGGTTTCCTTGTTCGACTGGTTGTATCGGACGATCAATGGCCTTCAGGAAGTGGCATACAAACGGATTCTCAATAGCATCACCTATGCCCATAACTGGAAGCGCAGAGCCAAAGCCAACTACTACTTGAGGAAGATTTACTATGCAGTGGACAAATTTGGGAGGAGACGCAACTTTTACCGTGAAAATGCTGAAGATCTACTCAGGTTTATCCGTAATGCGCTTCAGCATATCAAATGCTCGACCTTTCCGCTAAGGGAGCTGGGGTCCATACTTTCTAGTGCGTTCCCACACTTGCTAGGGACGCTTCAGCAGAGTGTAAACGAGGAAAACAAGCTGGACGGCGATGTCCTCAAAAGTTTAATCTGAGCAGAACGAGGTATTGTCTTATCTAGGTGCTAACTCATTATGTAACTAGCCTATAAGCAATTGGTCTAGAAAGTATAGTGTTTCTCTAGCTTAAGCTTTGTACATTTGCTTGCGTTTAAATTAACTACTTGAAATTCTTGTTACATTTGCTTGCTTGCAAAGATGAAACTGAACAAACTGTTTTTTGCATGCAGCTTCTGGATAGCCCAAGGCACCCACCAAGGCATTTCTACATGATGCACCGGTTGACAAGATAAGATGCTTAGGATGTCGGGACAAAGAATGTAACTAGCTGGGAATTTCGTCTAATGTTAAGCTGTCAAGTTTGATTAGTGCTGCGTTGGGATGTTTTTATTTGCTGTCAGGTTTTGGATTATGGATGTTAAACTGTTCTTAATATCAATATCAATGGCTTGGTGTACAATGTGCTTGCCGTCTCATTTAATCTGCCTTGCCATTGTTTCCTGAAGCCTTGGTTTCTGCAGTGGCAAGGTTTTCCTTGTTGAGCTTTTCTCTCGCCCTCTCAGTGTTTCTTCCCAGCAACCATTCATCCCTGTTGCTTGCTTCTTTTAAACCGATGTACTCTTTTCTTGAGCACTATGATTGTCCTCTATGGGGTGGTCTGCTGTCTGAATTCTTCCTGAACCTTTTCGGAAATCAATCTTCTTACCCGAATTCTTCCGGCAACTAAAACTGCAATTGCTTCTGCAATTGGATTTCTTCAGTAAGAATCTTATCCTCATGGATGATACTCTCACCAACTCCTTGGCTACCAGCTCTCTCTACTCCTACCATCTTTCTCAGCATTTCTCTCATGGTTAGCCTGACATGCTTATTACCAGTTGCAGGGTGTGATAAACCCTTTGACAGTTCAGATTCTCCAATGTTCGTCAGGCTATTCTTCCACTCTCCCGGCAACAAAATCCTGTGATGTCCATTTGATAACACCTTCTCTGAAAACTTGCGGTTCGTCACATTTGCTATGGTCTCCATTCTTGGCACTGATTCAGGCTTAACAAACCTCTCCGTCACCTTGCGCTCCGCGACCGACTTCGCCGCCGACGATGGCAGATTCTTCAGGCCCATCAGCTTTGGCGATAACACTGGAGCGTCCTTACTTTTGAACCGTCCTTTTCACCTTCTGAAGCAGTGTTGATCTTGGAATCGACTGGGCCAGACTTCAAGACTGAGCTGCTATTTGGACTGTGATGGCTCTGAACAAACTTGTTGTGACCAACTATCAGCATAGAAGCATTCTTGGCCTGCTCGGCCTCTGATTCTTCATAGACTATCTCAAAGATCCTAGCGAGGCTCGGCGAGCGGGTCGTCGAGTTCTCCTTGCCATTGAGCAGCAGCATGTTGTCGCTCCCAGCCGATCCTTCCCTGTATCAGGAGGCGTCCTGGAGCATCACTAGAATGCTCGGTGCCTGCTCTAAGAGCCTCTTCCCGGCCTCGTCGGACTTCCTCCTCCCGCCGGGATCGCAGCCAGAAGAGTACGCCGCCATGAGCATGTCATTCAGGTCCTGCACCCCGATCGCCATGTTGCTGCCGTGCGCGCCGCCGCCTCGGCGGTACCCCGGCGTGTCCGGCTGATGGAAGAACACCGAGCCGTTGCGCGCCATGATCTTGATGTTCCGGAGCCTCCCGCCGTCGGTGAGCTTGAGGGCCAGCGCCGCCATCTTCTGCACTTCGACGTCGCCCGCACCGACATGCCGCGGCTTGCTGCCTCATATTGTCCTTGGAATGGCACGATGGCGCGCCCGTCGGCGGCGGTGACATCCCGGTGCCGTCATGGCTTGCTGCCTGTGGCTGTTGCATTGCTGGGCAGTTGCTGGCACGTCAAGCGCAAAGGAAACGAACAGTGGGCGATGGGAGGTCAGAAGATTTTGAGCACAGATGTATCCTCATCTCTAACTTGGATTGCTTAGTGATGATCTTGGTTTCGTTGTTGTTGCTTCTGGCCTCTTTCACCGGGGAGCAGGAGCTGCATGTTGTGGCCTCTGGATTCCAAGTGGTCTCTGGCATCTGTAACAGATGGGAAATTCAGGATTACTACATCAGTGCTCAAAATCAAGATTACAACGACATTGCTTCAACACATCAAGACTAGTAGTAGTATCTGCACATCATCATAGGCAGGCAGGGGAACATTCTGAAGCAAGGACACAATTGCGAATGCAAAGCAAACTCAACGCAACGTAGCCCGAGACGTGGCGGCGCGCTGCTGCTGCACAGCCGACGACCCGAACCCGAAGAAATCTCTATCTCTTCTCTACTATCTACTACTGCGTTACCGGCATTAGGACGCATTCAGTCTGTACCTTAGATGCAACATTCGAATCATCATCTTCAGAGCAGTCATCTTTATAGATATTGTGCATAAGCTGATGAAGAACCCTGTGCATAAGCGTCCCAAATTCTTTCCATATCTGAAATATAAGAAAATACAGGATCAAATCAAACTGCAAATTATTTGGCAGAATCAGATCATGTGGCAAATTTTTCAATAGGTAAATAATCATCCGTAGCAACGCTCTTGGGCGAGACCGGCCCGCGCGTCGAGGCGCTGCAGGCGGCCCGGACGGCGCACGACGCACGGTGGGGGCGACGCGAGCAGGGGGCGCAGTGGGTGCGGCGTGGGCGGCGGGAGCAGGGGCGCCGGCCCGGACGACGCACGGTGGGGGCGGCGCAAGCAGGGCGGTGTGGTGGGTGCGGAGGGCAAGGGCGAGGGTGTGAGCAGGGGAGCCGGCCCAGACTTCGCACGGCGTGGGCGGCGCGAGCAGGGGGCGCGGTGGGTGCGGCGGGGGGCACGCGGGCAAGGGCGAAACCGGAGCAGGAGCGCTCAGGCGCGGCTTGGCCGCGAGCAGATGCCGAGGCGCGGCGGCGAGCCGGCGGCGGAGGTAGTCCAGCTCGGCCTCGCGGTGGAGGCGCGCGAGATGCGGCCGCCCGGGGACGCCGCTGGCGGTGACCTACGTGTTCCAGGACACCACGGACATGCGCGGCATTTGGTCGAACACCTGCCTTAGGGATGACATTCGTCCCCCGCGCTGAGTTTGTGACCAGCGTGCACATATTTATATTTATTCAGTTGTGAGACCAAAATATCACGTTTTTTCAGAATTAACTCATCATGACAAACCTAATCGGAACATTCAGCTTTTGATTCTTCAACATATAAACACATAGATCAGACGGATTATACATACAAACACGGCGGTTTCTCTCCGAGAACAGAAAAACGCAACAACATCGGTCCTGCCCACTCGAAAAATTCATATACACACAAGATAATACGAATTCCTACGCGGGAGCACGAACAGACACATTTGAAAAGAAATCTGATGTCGTCAACATGCAGATACACAAAAGATCACCGATAGCTCGTGTTCCTCATAACACAAGGATCCTATGCACATGAACACAGGCTGCTCGATCGCTGGCCGAAAAATCAACTACATCACGACATGGGATCTCTAAAGAACATTTCAAAAGCAGCGATAGACAGAGAGAGAGAGAGTACCCGACCTCTTGAAGCAACTACATCACGACATGGGATCTCTGAAGAACATTTCAAGAGCAGCGAGACAGAGAGAGGGAGTACGGTACCCGACCTCTTGAAGCAAAAGGAGACGGACGAGCTCAGCGCGGGGGACACAGCAGCCGCTCGCCGCCGCCCCTCACGGACGAGATCGCCTCCGTTCACCCACCACGTACCCCACCTGGCCACGTCCTCCCCCTCTCCGCCAAACGGAAAATGGAGGAAAAGATAGACACGGCGAGCTGATTAATGCAGGAGCGAAAAAACAGGACAAGAAAAGCAAAACGGCTTTTCTACGTACAGAACGGTTGGAAGTTAACGTTTCGTGGCGGGCTCACTCCTGCCGTCCGATCTCGATCACCGACAGCCCTGAACCGCGCCTCACCTGACGGACGCGTGCCATGCCAAGTCCTTTGACTCCTTTCCCTTCGGCTCATGGAGCTCTGCAACACCACTCTTCGCCGGCAAGCGCCGGTTCAAGATCGCTCAAGGACGCATCGTTCCGCACCTCCGCGACCACTCCTCCGTGGTCGACGTCGTGGACCTCGGCATCGGAAGTACTACTCCGCCGCCCGCAACGTTACCTCCTTTATCGTCGGAACCCGACCTCGGAGCAAAACGTGCCCGGTGGTTCATTATCGAAATACCCGGGCAAAAACAATATCACAACACAACCCCACGACAAGCTCGAGAAACAACTAGAACTCAGCTCCAACAGCACTCCGGAAACAGCCGGTCAGTCATCCACCCTTGCCGGAGACAAGAAGGCGTAACTGTTATGGGAGGAGCAGCGACGGGGCACTCCAACGTAGATGTAAGCGACCACCCTATCAGGAGCCCCGACGACGATCAACACCGTGAGCACCCTTGTCGCCGGTACGACACAAAGGTGGAGCTCCCGCGATGTTGCAGAAATCTCGGAGCCGCCGCCCGACGTCCACCTCTCTGTCACGCCCTGCGCAACCCACCCATACCACCTTCCGAGGCAGCCGCCCCGACATGCCACAGCTTGCACCCGAGCTGCAACGCCGCACACATAGTTGCCCGCAGCTCATACTGCATAGAGCAACTACCCGCAGACCTCGGTCGCTAAACCGCATCCGAAGCCGCCGCCTCGACATATTGCCAGACCACCCCCACTGGGATGCATCGACCGAGCTAACAACCCCGCTGCCCTCACAGCTCGAGATTGTCGCCCAGGCCATGTGGGCAACAACACTACCCCATAGAGTGGTCGCTGCATCGCTTTCTGAGGCCGCCGCCTCGGCGCTCAACCACCATCCGGAGCCGCTGCCCCGACGTCCACCAAAGATTGGCCCAAAAGGAGCTCAGCACAAAAGACACCAACTGGTTCTCCAAGACAACGCCCCCAAGAGGGAAGCGACGAAACGCCGCCGTTGTCCGCTCCGAGCAACCGGAGCCTAGGTTTTCACCCGGAGAATCCGGACCTTTTCGAAGAGGATATGGGGTCCACATTGACACCTCCAAGGAGGAAGATGACGCCCGAAGCGCCATTGTCACCGGCACTGACTGTGGTCTGTGCAGGGCTTTCGCCCAAAGCTCCTCCACATCATAAAAGGGCGGAGCAGGGTTTACATGGAATCACTTCTTTATTTGTCGTCCACCACACAGAACCACCCAACACCACCTTCGTCGCCCGCCTGTGCACCTCGTCGATGAAACCCCGCCGACCCGCGTGGCCCAGATGTGGCTCCCGCAGGCCCAGAACCTGGCACCGCCTCCCAAGGTGCGCCCTGCGGTGCACCGAGCGCCGCCGCTGCCGCATGCCTCAGCCTACGCGCGCCGCCGTGACCATCATGGGCTCAACCTGCCACTCGCCAGATACGGGTGCAGAGACCCCGGATCCTCCACCCCGTAGCCAAAGCAGTCCCGGAGCCGCCACTCCGGCTTTCCTGCGGTGGCTGGACGCCACCACCGTCCCATTTGGGCTTGGCGCCCACCCACGCCTAAACGAGGAAGAGGAACACCCCCACTGCCAGTTGTGTGGCAACGGGGAGCGCCGCCTGCGGCCGAGGCTCGGAGGGGCAGCAGCGGTAGGGATGGTGCGGAGGGGCGAGATGGTGGCGGCGCGAGAGGGCTTGCCCCGGTGCCGCCTAAGTGCGGCACGGAGTGGGATGGGGGTCTCCAAGGAACCGCAGCTAAATGTTACAATTGCATGCCATATTAATAAGTTTGGAAAAGAGTTTTACACGGTTTCTATTACATCCATCTCCCGCCCTTCCGATTCTAGCCTTTTATTTCAGTGTGCCAATGGAGTTCGCATGTAGTACGAGGTCCAGCTAATCTCTACTACTCCATATATCTCTACTATATAATATGGCTTCAGGTGATGGTTGGTACGTTTTTTAAATTTCCGATTTTACCCCTGTGTTTTGGGAGAATTACAGCCGCTGCCACCGCCAAGTCATAATAACGATTCGCAGGTAAAGTCTGGCGGTGCCCTTCTTTCTTGTGCACAAGTCATGTGAGACGCCCCGAACGGCCGAAGAAATCCCCTTCTGTAACCTCTGTTCTGCTCATGACCGCCACCGATGACAGCTGCAACGCCGCGCCGGCCGCCGCCACTGTCCTCGCCAACACCGCCCTTCACGCCGCCGATGACAGGTTCTACCTGCCCCTTACTGCATGCCACCGCTCTTCACGTCGCCGCGTCGCTTCTTGGTCGCCGCCCCGCCGGCAATCCCGGTTGAATCTGCTCGCTGTCCGTCTCCGAGCCCGTCGCGCGGCTCCTCTCTACCTCCTCGCCGGCGGCGGCGCGTCCGGTCGCTACTAGCCAACGGACAACTGCGTCTCCGGCGGCGTTGCTGCTGCTCAGCAACTCTCTTCCTCTAGATCTTAAATCTCTCCAGCGCTCCTCTCTCCCTTCTTCCATTGACTGCACTGGTCGCCGGCGTCATCTGCGCCGTCAGTGCTGTCTTCCTTCCGCAAACAGCAGATGTATTCCTAGATGCTCGCGGTCGCGGAGCAGTACTTTGGTTGGTCATGTGGGCTGTACGTGGGGTGTCCCACGGTTTCAAACCGCAAATAGCAGATGGATTGGTGCGGTTTGGGGCGAAGAGCATTGCGGGGCGGTTGCCAGCGATTAATTAGTGTGGCGGTTTGGTGTGACGGTGAGAGATCATCATGAACTTCTTCAGCGACCACCTTGCTTTATTAAGTTATATGTGAATTCTATCATGCCAAATCCCAGCTTCAGTATCTACGCTGTTAGGTTTATTCTGTGAAATTTACTGAACTGGCAGAATGCAAAAGTATGTAGTTGTAGATTCTGCCAACTTTATCAAGTAACATTTGGTGGCTATCCACTGATTCTGCTCCTATTCGACCATAATTAGTTGTACCTTATATGAAAAAAAAAAACATGTGTAACCTATCCTAATTTTCTGGCGCACGAGCTGGTAGTTCTTTCATGGAGCAGTTGGTTTATCATATGATGTATGGACCTGGCAACACCTACAAGGTTGTCTCGGCTGACATTGTTTCTGCAGGTTGCACCATGCTCGTCAGGTAAGAGCTTTGCATGTTCTTAATTTCCATTCATATGACATTCTAACTAAAAAAGGAGTTACTGTACGGAGCTGAATGACGAATGCTCTAAATGTTGATTAACTTGGCACCTAACTTGCACATAATGGTGTTTGTATAATACATGAGATTTTCAAGTGCATTTCAGATATGGCTCCAGTTTGACTTTGGTTAAAGGCCTTACTAACTGATCTAAATATTCACAATTTCACAGTCTACTCACTGCGCAAGAACGTGTGTCAACAAGATGGTTTAATTCATATTTGTTAACATGTTATACTATGTACTCCTCTATCTTACAGTTGTGATTATATTTTGTCCAGAGGATACAGTGCGTACTGATTGAGAGCTATGGTAATATACTTATCTATGTGTGGTGAGTAGAACTAATAGAGTAATTTTTATCTATGCTGCATTTAATGTTTCAGCGTATCATGAGTGCTGATATCTGCAGTATGAAGCAAGAATCTAAGCATGGTTTTTATTAAAAAAAAGCATGGTTTTTTATTATTGACATGATTAAGAATTTTACTGAGCATGACTGCAGGAGAAGATGTCATGAACTATACCTTTATATGACTTTCCACATGAATTGGCGCTAATTTTATTATCTTTGTTTTTCAGTTGTTCTACAGGCTGACCCATCCATCCACTACGGATCATTTTGCTACGAATTGAGAATTGGGATGCAATGCTGCTTCAGGTTTCTGCTCTTTTCATGCTTGGTGAAATGACTGAACTGTATAAAACCAAGAAGACATTGTGTTCTTTCATTTTTGTTGTTGGAGCACTCTGCTTCCTACAGTCAGTTAAGCATGTGTCTTCTCTGTAGGCGGTGGTGGCGGGTTGCAAACTCTGGCTACACTCGTGCGCTGGGGTGAGAATGGGAGCTGGTGTATGCTCACACGGACATAGGCAGCATGCAGCTGATTGGCTAGCATTCCAGTTTCTTTTCAACATGCAAGTTTTCATTGTTCCTTGGCAAAATCCTAAACCCATAGCAGTAGTTGTCTTTTTGTAGAATGGAAATTATCCCAAAGGGAGTTTGGAAAATGGATGCACATGTGCAACTGATACTGCTTGAGTCATATCCAAGGAATGCACCCAGAAGTTGAGCTTGAAGTACAGTTTACCGATTTCATGTATACAATAATTCATCAACAATTTTAATCGAGGAATATAATTATATAAAGGCATAATGCTCAGCCATAAATTAATGAGGACCCAAACGGCATGCATAACAGCAAAATGAAATGCAGTCCTCATTGACGAAGACGCCAACAATTTTGACAGAGACGACAAGCTTGGAAGGTGAGAGGTGCTGCAATATTGTCATTTGCAACAACAGATGCAAATTTTCTTGGTGCTACTTGTCTTGTACAATTCTCATCCGTGGGCACCCCATGCCCCTCCCTTGCAGCCAAATGGGCAAGGCTCAGTGCTCGGCTATTGCTTCGCTAACTCTCTGCTGGTGCTGTGTAAGAAGGATATATAGGCACTGATAAAGCTTCAGTTGGTTCAGAGTGAACATTCTATGTTTGCTTCCATAATTTTGTCTGTTTATGCCAAAGATGATGAAATTTTTATTCAATAGTTGTACATTGGAATCAACATCAAGATGAGGTTTATGCCAAACCAATTCATGTCCTGGTTAGGTCTCCTACAAATGAATTTATAGAAGCACCGCAGTCACTTCTTATTTAAATTATACTTTCATGTTTTGTTACCAACAGTAGTGTGTGTGGTTGCAAAAACTTAAATAATAAATCAGTAATATATTGTACGGTGCAACTTCTGGGATGCCGTTAATGGGCGACAATTGCCAAGATTTTTTTCATTTAATGGGCGACAATTTTCACAACAACAATTAGAAGAATTTGTGGAACTCCATTTCCAAGATTTTGTCATTTAATGGGCGACAATTTCCTTGGAGTAGCCTTGAGATTATATTTGTCATTGCCAAGATTTTGTTGATATATAGGTGCTCATTTGTTAAGTTTTTAAACGTTTGAACTTCATTTATGGGATTCAGGGTCATTTCGTACAACCAAATCTCCAGAAAAATATCTTATAACATAGGTTTCCTTCAAGTACCCACACTGTAAGCCTTTTTACTTCACGTAAATCTTATATACTTGACCTTATTTGCACTCCTGCAATTTAACATTCTATTCACATTTGGACTTAATTAGGCTTAACGTTTTCACTGTTGTTTAGTAGGTCTTTACACGAGCGGGTGCTTGTCGTTATAGAGCTACCGAATATGTACCTGTTGGGCAGGAAAGAGAGCATTACCCAACATATAAATAGGGTTAGAAAGACCACTTCCATTCGACGTTCTAGGGAGAATGTGCACTTGTTTGGGTCTTGGGTGAAGCACTGGAATACGCGGGGTAATTAACCTCCGTCGGACTCTTGATTTCTGGAATGAGGTGATTATCATTGAGGACGTTCATAGAGTCGGGTGGGAAAGACAAGGGATGGCATACGCATTGATCAATAGCATGAGGCCATAATATGTAGTTTACTTATCTTAAAATGCATGTTCTTTTTCTTGGCTTGGTGATTTTGATGTTGGAATATTGAAATTTAGGTGCATTATGTTTACATTTGTGGCAAAAGAAAAAACTTGATAGTCCGTAGCAACGCACGGGCATTTAGCTAGTATCATATAATATAGTTAGAGTTGATGGTTGGTACGTTTTTTACTTTCTGATTTTACCCCTATGATCAACAAATATTACAGCACATGCCACCGCTAAAGGAACCTACCAGTTCGGTGCTTCTATAGAAAAGAAAAAATATCCCCCACCGTGTCCAGAGCTCCCGGCCGCGAGGAGGACTCGCTCGCCATAGATCTCCGCCGCTGTGTATCTCGCACAAACCACCGACCTGGAACAGTCCTGCGCTGCCAAATATCCATTGAACTCCATCTGGAACAGTCACGGAGCTGCTACTGCTGCTGGCGTCCTCCAACGTGACGGAGTTGCTGCTGTTACCGGCGTTCGACTTCGCGACCTCCTTCCCACGGCCAAGATCCACCAGTACGAGCGGTCGGGGCGTGCTCGACGGGGACGGCAGCGATCAGGGGCGCGGCTTGGCCGTCCGCGAGCAGGGGCGGACGGCGAGCTGGGCGCGGCCGGGGCGTGCCCGACGGGCCCGACAGCAAGCACGGGCGGACGGCGAGCTGGGGCGCGGCCGAGGCGTGCTAGACGGGGCGGCGGAGAGTAGGGGCGCGGCTTGTCCGGCCGCGAGCTGGGGCGGACGACGAGCTGGAGCGAGAAGGGCCGATGGCGAGCTGGGCACTTACACAGACTGTATTCATCTTGCTCTCCGATTTTGTCCTTGGACGGATACTGTCCTTGGACGGATTTCTTGCAGTACGGCTTGGAGTTGGCACCAGTTCTCGGCCGCGCTCGTGGAGCTGGACAGAATCGAGCTGGGAGGCACTGAGGCAGGCGAATCGAGCCTTTCTTCCCCGCCTTCGGCCACCGGTTTTGGTCACTTGCGAGCCGGCCGCCACGGCCACCTCCGCCCCGTCCTGCGTACCTCCTCGACGCGCCGCCTCCGGCCAGTGTGCCTCCATCCCCGCAACCGAGCCGTCCTCCATCCCCGCAGACGCGCCGCCGGCGACGGTTTCCCGTGGAGGAAGATATAGTGCCCGCCCAATCTCGGCCCGGTACAGCTCCAGGTTCGTCCTCGGCGTGCGCTTCTGCCCCGGCGGCGCCAGGCCGTGCTCCGTCTTGGCGAACGGCTCCGACACCAGGGCATCCGCGCCGGCGGCGCTCAGCCGTGCTCCGTCTCGGCGAACGCCGGGCATCCGCGCCCCGCCAGGTCGTGCTCCGCTTCGGAGGCTCGCATCCGCGTGGCTGGGCCTCCGTGGCCGCCGCGCCCGGCCTCCATCGATGCAGAGCATCCTCGGCCGTCTGGCTCTGCCATCCATGGCCTTCGGCCCCGGCCGATGCTGCTCTCTGCAGAGCAAGGTGATGCCGCGCCGGCGCCGCTCCGTTGCGGCTCTTGGACCTCGGGTCCATTCCCCCTCGCGTTCCATGGGCGCCCAGCCCGGCCTCCGTGCCGGCGGCGCTCCGCCTTGCTCCCTCACGCCTAGATGCCACTGAACGAGGGCGACGCGGGCGGCGAGCGCCGGAGCGGGAACAGCCGGGCGGCACCGCTGGACGTTCAGATCGAGCCTTCAGGACGGACGCCGTGGCGCTCCGCTCAAGTCCTGTGCCGCAGGTCGACCTCCAGGCAATCAATCGCCGACGAGGTAAGGATTTGTCTAGAGCAGTCAGGAACTCAGAGCTGCGCAAGACGAGAGCAGCAGAGAGTTTTCCTTACCTACCACAAAAAGAAACGTTGGTAATAAAGCAATGCGTCCAAAGTACTGTACCATCGTTGGTCAACAAAAAAACGTACGAACGTAGTGCACTGAGAAATGTACTGTTTAAGTGGCATATGTTCATGGTTGAGTTAAAATGGAAGCTGATAAAACAAACCGCTTAATAAAAATTAATTAAGACCAAATAAACATTCAAAACTCTTATAATCTCATAATGTTTAACTAACATATAAAAAGTTTGTCTAGCCGTGCAATTGCACGGGCCGCTCCAGCCGCAGCTCCAGTACATACGTCGGGCGAACCTGTTCGACTACCGTGTGGCGTGTTCGTTGAAAGCCCAAAACAAGCCCATTATGCTTGCCGCGTAGGGGAGGTCGAAGGCAGGCCCGAGTGGCCGGAGTCGGGGTAGAGGAAGAAGGCGACGACGAGCTTGGCGTGCTCTGGCGGACGTAGAGGGCGGCGAGCTTGCTGACGATTCCGGGACGATTCCAGCTCCGGGCTCAGGCGAGGACGACGAGGACGTTGCAGCGGTTTCATTCTCAGCCTTGGATGAACACGGCGACAACCCGCGCGGTCGAGCTCTAGGTGTCGGCCATGGAGGAAATTCGTGAATTTTGGTGGAGAGAAGAGAGGAGAGGGAGGGAGAAGGAGAAGGGCTGGCGGCGGCTAGAGAGGAGAGGCGCGACTAGGGTTTCCAGGAAAATTTATGCTTGCTCGCATTTATGCATGAAAATTTTCATGTAGATTTTTTTAATTCGACATATGTTTCGATGTACCTTCTGTAAACATAACGTTGAATATTTTTTAAACTACAAATATGGTGTGAAAATTTACAAAGTAAAAAACAGAATTATGCTGAGTTTGCTAGCCCGTAGCAACGCACGGGCATTTCAACTAGTGTTAACTAGTACTAGGTCCTAATATCTTGGCTAATCCAGAAAGCAGTAGGTGTAGGTTGTTCTATCTCCCTATGAGGCCACTTGTAAACCCTGGTACCCATGATCACCGCCCGAAGCTCACGGTTGCGCTGGCGCTCGACGCGGAATGTTGCTAGGCGAAGCAGCATCTTTGGGTCAATGTCGTCGGCGTAAGTGTAATTTTCGTAGCCCTTGCGCGTTACGGTCTCGAGGAGGCAGAACTCAGCGTTGCCCATGTAAATGAGGTTGGCAGTTCGGTACCTCTTAGAGAGGTTGTTGTAGACCCTTTCCCTGACGGTGGTGCAGGCCGGAGGACCTGTACGGAGGTCATCGGGTGAGATGATCTCGCAAACGCCGATGTACCCTAGCTGATTCGACAGTCCCACCCAGGCGTCGAGCTCGCGCACGAAGTAGGCCTTGCCGCGGAAAGGCAGGAGCCAGTCGCCGAGTCGGGTCCAGGTGAGGCGGCCCAGGTCAAATGAAAAGGTGCCTTTGTCCGACAAGGAGAGGAAGAAGGCGGAGCCGTCGGGATGCATCGCGCTAGCCAAGATGTAGGTGGGCTGCTCAAACGGAGGCGGAGGGAGAGGCTCCCATAGCCATTCTCCATAGGCTGGGCGGGGCGCCGGTCCAAGTCTCTCCATCGATGGAACGAAGCGGTTGTGGAGTGGTGCGCTGGTGTTGAAGGCGTAGATGTCGTGGCCGAAGTCCAGGAACTCGTACACCGTGGTGTACTCGACGATGTCGCGTTGTCGACCATCTTTTGTCACCGGTGGTTTGGTGAACATGGCGAGCAATTGAGGGCATATGCCCACCGTCGACGCCTTTGTGTCGTAAACCATGGTGCCGCGGCCACGGTAGAAAGCGAAGATCTTGCTACCCACGCACGCGAACTCGTCGCACTGCGGGCCGTGTGGATTCGCCAGCCGGGTCACCGCGCGGTGAGCTGGCAGGCTCTGTGCCCTAGAGTCCAGATCATGGTCGTCCTTGTTCGCTCGGAAGCCGTCGACATCTAGTTTGTACACCGTGCATCCCCGCTTGTAGTCGCGGGCGATTAGATGGAGGCATCCACGAGGACGTCGCTGGCCTGCGCGGAGATGTTTCGGTTCATCTTCTTCATCCTCAGGTCGCGGACGCTTGCCCATAGCGCTCTGCCGGCGGCGACCTGATCTAGACGATATGGCGAGACGCACGTACACAGCGCCGCTGTAGCAGTTTGATGGATTAGATCAAAGTACATACGTGAGTGTATATATACCCGGCAAGCCAAGCATCGGTGATGGAGTCTAGCCCTACCCGGACACAAATCGGCGACGGATTTTCCTTTTTTATTTCGCTCTACTTCCCTATTTTGTTTCCTTTAATTTCCAGCCACACCGCATCCGAAGCGATTTCGGTCAGCTCATCAATCTCGTGTTATAACCCTTTTCTCGATCCTATAAGGAATCGGTGATGCGCTCTTGTGCGGGACTTCCTCTTGTGCGACCGAGTCCGGCCAGGTATGGAGAAAAATACTCGTATATGATTTGTCCTGCTACTCGGACACACACACGTCATACAGGAAACCCAAACCGGACACGATCAGCGGTGTTCAAATCCATCCAACGGAAATTGAAAATAAATGGTACGAACCGTATTTTCAATGGCTCGCCGAATGAATATTTGTGTAAAAAAGTCTCAGGTATAGCATCACAAACCCACGACCTACCTCGTTCCACTCCACTGCATTGCACTGGCTCGCGGCATCGGCTCCGCCCCTCACCTAGAGTTCAAAGCCACCGCAACACCGCCATCCCTCGTTGGTGGTCCTTCGACCACCCTCGTTCGCCGGTGGCAGTGAGCCATGGTAGCTTCGACTCCTCGATCCCCACGAGGCGTGTTTTTTCCGCTCCCTGGTCCTACGTGTCGCCGACCCCTCTCTGCGGGAATACCACCGCTGGAATACTCTTGCCACGCCGGATGCGGCCACATACACAGCCGCATACCAGTCAACGATGCAGGACAGTCGCCTCCCTCACGGGTGGCACTGCAGCCCACCGACGAGGAGCCGGCGTGCAGCCTGTGCCGGAGGAGCACACCCAGCGAACAACTGGGGGACGCCGATGTGGAACATGTGCTCTTCCCCGTCACTTTCGGTTCACTATTTTTGCGGTTCACCTGATTTACGGATCACTGTTATTTTCGGCTCACTATTACTTATGGTTCACCAACATTTTTAGTTCACTATTATATGTGGTTCACCGGTATTTGGGTTCACTATTAGTTATGGTCAACCAATTTTTAGTTCATTTTCACTTTGTTCATTTTATTTCTGGTTCGTTTATTACAGTTCACCAAATTAGTTCGGTCAAATTTTTGTTATTTGTATTTTGTTTCATACGTTTCTTCAGTCAACGTTAATTCGTTTGGTTCATATTATTTACGGTTCACTCTTATTTGGTTCGTCAATTTGGTTCACATTTTTTATTTTGGCTCTCCCACTTTTTTGATTAAACACCCAACCTAATCTCTCTTATCACTATCAAGGCTTTCCAATTAAGCTCTACATGTGTGAAGTCTTCTCCAATTTTTTCTTTGGTGAAAGCTTCCAAAGTAGAGCTGAGTAGAAATCTCTTTGGTTCACCCTTGATTTTTATTGGATGAAAATCATTCTTGTTTTAAATAAAATGTAAAAACAAAAAGAAACAGGCGCGAGCGTGCGATTGGCGCTTGTGGCTTGTCACTGATTGCTAATATTTACTCGAACTGTCAAGCATTTTCAAAGCTTTAACGTTTATTCTCTAGAACTCCGTGGACATTTTTTGGACCTGTGAATAAGTTGTTAGCATTGTCTACGCTTTTTTAAACACCGAAATTTAGTTCCTTCTCGGTTCAGTATTTTTTTAGGTTTTTCGATATTTAGGTTCAGTATTATTTTTGGTTCACCGGAATTTAGTTCCTTTTCGGTCCCCATTCTTTTCTTCACCGATTTTTTCGTTGATTACTATTTTGGTTTACCGGTATTTTTGGTTCATTATTACAATTGGTTAACTAGAATTTCAAATCCTTTTAGTTTCACTATTGCTTTTCGTTCACCGGAAATTTATTTCCTTTTTTGGTTCATCGACATTTTCGAATCATCGACATTTTGGGTTCATTAATATTTCAGTTTATGAAAAATGTCGGTTGACTATTATTTTTGATTCATTATTTTTTTTTATCGGTGTAACACCCCAATTTTCTTGGACTTAGAATTGTGGTGTTAGTCCAGGATTTTCCAAAATAGCAAAACTTTTTTTTGTTTCAGTCAACTCTTGCTTGGTTGTCTTAGTTGTTTTCTTAAGTTGACAGTCTTGCTTGAAAAACTTTTAGTAGCACTTTTGTAAAAATTCCTCTAGTTTAAATTTTAAGATTTTGATCTTTTGGTTTGTTAAAACTTAGCCAATCTAGAGCCCTAGATTAAGCAACCCTTGTGTCATCTTGACATGCAACTTAAAACTCTTGCTCACTGAACCTCATAATTCTTGGTTGTGCATTGTTTGCCCTCTTTAGAGCTTGTTGTAGCATATATCCATCGGTGTGTTTAGGGCTACTCAAAACAGTGACATTCGGTCATTTTTCACCTCTTGTGATGTTTTTAAAATTCTTTCTTCACTCTTTTTAGCCAGCACCTCTTTGATGTCATCACACACTTGGGTGTGTTTAGTTCCTTGTGTTGGTTTAGTTTAGACTTGGTTAGTAGTGTTAGTAATTCTTTTAGTGTTAGCCTTTTAACCCTAAAACCCACCTAACTCGACCCCTCTCTCACCCAATCTCACCTCTCTGCCCAGGGAGAGCACCCTAGTCAGCTTGACCCCACAAGTCAGCCCCCCATCCCCCTCTCCACCACTCTTCTTCTCTCATTTTCTTCCTTGCCCAATGGATGATCACTCCCCCCTCTCCTCACTGGCCAGAACACCTCACCCCGACCCCCTGGCCCCTGCCCGCTCCTCCATCGCCCCAGCTAGCCTCTGCTCGCGCCCCACGTCACCCCAACTCGTCCCCTTGTCCGAAAACCCTAGAAAGGGTGAAACCCGTCCCTCACCCGACCCCGACCTCCCCATTCACTCCCCTGTCCCCCCAGAGCACGCACACCTCACCTCTCCACCCTCCCCACGAAGCCCTGCTCATCCCGAGCTCTCTGCCGCCTGTGAATGTCGGAGGAAGCCCGAGGTCGCCGCCGACGAAACTCGGCCTTGTCGTCGTTTTACTCCATCTTTCGTCGCCATTTTTGGCCCTAGGAACCCCCTGCCTAGACCTAACCCTTCCCCGCCTCCTTATTTGCCCAGACCTGTAGAGGAGCTCGCCGCCGCAGCCATGGAGTCCGGCCATCTCTGGTGACGCCGTCTTTGCCCAAGCCTCTCCCTCGACTCCCTCCACCGTCTGCAGCCCTCCGACGCCGCATGCAAACGCTCTAGGTGAGCCGCCCGTCATCACCGTTCATCTCTGCTCCGAGGCCGCCGTCGCGCGCGTCGCGTCAGGAACGGCGACTGCGAGCCGTTGATCGTGAGATCAACGGCCCAGTTCAAAACTGGTCTCGCGCTCCCGCGCGCCGTGTTGCGTCCCGCGCGCAGATGGGCCGGCCCATCTCGCCCGCGCGGCGGATCGGTGCTGGCCTTGGCCAGATCTGGCCCAGGCGCGGCCTTTTTTTTAGCCGACGTTTTTACCTTTTTCAGTTTCTGTTATTTAGATGTGCTTAGATTAATTCCTCTGTTGTATATCCGTGGTTGCATGTTAGTCATAAGTATTTTTAGTGCTCTGAGGTTTTCTCAAGCATGCAGAGCATGTTTTGTTGAAAAATAAAAATTTGTTTGAGATGCATGTTTAATCTTGTAGAATGTTTGATTTTCACTCTTTCTAGGATATCGTGAGCTAGGAGTATCCTTTTTGAGTGAATCCAATTGGTATAGAAAGATAAAATTCATATCTTTTTGTAGAGTCCAGTCTTGCATGCAGGAGCTTCGTAAAACAGGAGTTGTGGCCATGTTTGTGATGAGACCAGAAGCACTTGTAGGAATTTTAGATCCCATTTGGTGTTATTTTTTTATGCAAATCCAATTCCTAGAGTTTAGTATGACTCATAGAAGTACTGTGTCAAAAGGGTTTAATTTTAGAAACATTATTTTAGGATTGGTGGATTTTTCCCCAAAACAGCAACTTTGTTGCTAATGAAAGTCCACTTTGAGTGTTTGTCTCGATTGTTTGTGATTAGTTTTGTCTTAAGCTTTCTATACAGAGACTGTTTAGGTGTTGTAATGCTTGTTATATTATTTGTTTGATTACTTTAGATTGTTGTCAACCCGCTTCTTAGAATTGACGGTAGTTACGTTTAACTTTCGGTTTCCTAGCACCGCAAGAGGAGGAACAATACGTGGAAGCTGAGCAGGTCTACGAAGAAGAACGAGACCAGGGTCACTTTGCTGAGCAAGGCAAGCCACCTCAACACCCTACTATAATCCTACTATTTGTTCAAAGCATGTTTTGTCTTCAAACTAAAATAATGCATGTTTTATCTCTTATGTGACACTTTGTCACCACAAAACTATTTTCGAAAATTATTGTCTGGCCAAAGTTATATCTACTAGTTTATAATTGGTTTTATAAAGATAAGTGTTTACTTGAGAAGTCTTCTTCTGAAGGCGCTATCAAGAAGATAATATTTTCTAGTAGTATATCTGTATACCCTCATCTCAAAACTTTAGGATGGGAGCCTATTTTTTGATAAAATGTTTTAGGACGAAAAACCCGAGTCCCTGGGAGCGATCGGCGAGAAAGTGTTTTATAAAACCCATGCTGCTGAGAGCAAATGAAGAAGTTTATGAAAACCCGAAGTGCTGGGAGCATTCGGTGGATTTGTGAAAACCCGAGCTGCTGGGAGCAGTCGGAGATGGAGGTTTGTTTTACGAAGTCCCTGCTGCCGCCCGAATAATTAACCCGTGCAACCACACTACCTGATATGGGTAGGCCTTAGCTAGAAGCTTGTCTATTTTAGTACGGAGTATCTCATACTCTATAAGGGCGAGGCCCTCTAAGTCGGCTTGTCGTCAGTATGAGACAATACACAAGCGGAGCGACCCGCAGCCGAACGATTACGTTGGGTCCCCTGTCGTGGCGGTGTGGCGTCCCAAGAAAGACCAGGGGTCTAGTGGAGCACACGGTGCCGAGGGGAACAAACCTAGCGGGAGTCCTCTGTACTAGAGTAGATTAGGGAAAGATTTGATCTGGTTATCCGAACCCCCACATACTCCAGTATGGTGGGCCATGGCTGAACACGGTGTAATGACCGTTTGGTGTGGTGAAAGTGCACCACCTCTGCAGCGTGTAAAACTATTCGAATAGCCGTGTCCGCGGTTATGGACGGTTGCAAAGGCCACACTGGGCGATTGGGGAAAGAAGAAATTTTCTGTTTCGGACAAATGAGAAGGAGCAAGATGGTACGTGGGAGGTACGGCATTTTATAAGAAGATGGTTGGTCTCGGGGAGACAACGCAGTCTGATCTCGAGGAAATAAAAAGGGGTATCCCCCACCTAGTGCTTTTGAAAGGTTTTACAAAATGTTTTACAAAGATGTGGAAATGGTTCCTGCTATCTCTACAAAGGAGAATTTTATCTCTAAATGTTCTTTTTAACAAAGATATAGATATGTCGTATTCTCTATGCTGAAAAGCATCGTTTACGAAAATTAAGCCTTATAGTACTATATAGCAGCTGCCCCAGTTTTCGAAAACCACTTTATTTGCATTACCATGAAAACTTAAGCCTTGAGGTGGTCTTGCGAGTACGTCAATGTACTTATTTGGCTGTGTCCCTGGATATTCAAACGTCTAGATTTCGGAGAGGAGGTCTACGCCGAGGAGGAAGAGTATGCCGATGACTACGCCGCTTAGCTGTCACCGGTCAACTGCACTTGTGGGTTGTCTTCTGTTGGAGACGAGGGCCGACGCTAGCTACGAGCTTCCGCTGTATCATAGTTAATTCCGTCCTGCGCGACGATGTTTGCAAACTTGGTCATGCGACCATTAAGTGTTGTAAGACTTTTTATTCGAACGACTTGAATGATGTAACTCCTGATACCATGTTGGTTATGTGATTGTGATGCACTGATCATTGGGATCGTGATCTTTTTACATAACGTGGACTTTTCGGACTTCGGTCTGAGGGGTCCTTACAATAGGCATGTTTGGTTCCCCGGAATTTTTTGTTCACCAACGTTTCCGATTGATCGACATTATTGGTTTACTATCATTTCGTTTTATTGGCACTTTTGGTTCACTATTTTTTTTGGTTACTGGAATTTTAGTTTCTTTTTTGGTTCTCTACTACTTTCGGTTCACCAGCATTTTAGTTGACTAGAATTTTTGGTTCATTATAACTTTTGGTTCAGCCAAAGTTTAGTTTCTTTTCGGTTTACTATTATGTGTAGGTTCGCCAATATCTTTGGGTTTTTTACACTTTTTTACCGAAGTTAAGTTCCTTTTCACCTCTCTTATTTTTTGGTTACTATTAAGTTTCACCAATTAGTTTAGCCAAAAATAATTCTTTTTTGTTCATATTTTTTGTTTCACGTTAACTTTTTGGTTCATTAATATTGCTATTCAACCTAATTCGGTTCCTTAATTTTGGTATATTGTTCATTGGCTCGCATTAAACCCGAACCTTACCTTTCTTATCACTATCAAGACTTCTCGATTATGCATATGAAGGCTTTTCGAATTTGTTCTGTGGTTAAAACCTTTCAAATTAGACCCGAATAAAAAAAAGGTTCACCTTTAATTTTATTCGTCAAGTTTATCGTGTGAAAATTCATTTAAAGAAAAAATAATCGGTAATATATTCATAATAATAATATAGTGTGAAGGAAGGAAAGGCGTCAAGCAAATTAAGGGCAGATACCACATTTAGTTTCCTAAAGATTTTTGTAAAATAGTATGAACATTCTTGTAAAATGCGTATGCGTGACAAATTTTTTTGGTAGCTTGAACACCTTTCAAAACTTGAACAATATTTAGTCATTTGAACATTTTCAATAGTGGTTAAAACTTTCTAAATAAATATCATTATTTTTCATAGAATACAAGGTAAACTAAAAAGAGTGTTCAACGTGAGCGTAGAAAAAAACAGAAGAAAAACGAGTGTGCCACGGGTGGCCGCTGATAATTCTGATGGTAAACCCTAATGGATCCAGCCTATGGGCAGGCCCATTCGGTGCACTTTTCTCTGTTCTTTCTTCTCGATTTCCTTTTCGTTTCCTTATATCTTGTTTTCTTTATTGTATGTTTCGTTTTTTGGGAAAAACTTTTAGATTTCGGAAAAAGTTTTAGGTTTTTGAAAATTGTTCAGATTTTTAAACTATCCATATAAGAAAAAAATGTAGAAATTCAAAAATTGTTCAAATTTGAAAATTATTTAGAATTTAAAATTAATTGAATTCAAAAAATATTCAACTTGAAAATTTCGTTCAAATTTGAGAAGTGTTCAAAAAAATGAAAAAATGAATTTCGTTTTTTCACATTCGAAAATTGTTCACATTTTTGTAAAAAATCTTGATTTTGAAAAACGACCGACTTCTGAATTTTGTTCAAATTTGAAAAATGTTCAAGTAAAAAATTCAGATTTTGAGAAAAATATTGAAATTCTAAACATTGTTCAGATTTGAAAAAGGTCAAGTTTATGATTTTGAAAGACGTTTAGTTTTCAATTTTGTACAGATAAAGATTTTTTTTTAATATTGTGCTAAAGAAGAAGACCAACTGTGTTTTTCGTTCCCATGAAGGAGTTGCTTGAGGCGACCTAGACGCCTGAGTGGGACATATAGGAGCTCCCCTTGTGAGGTGACTGGCTAGGTCGCAGCCTCAATGGTTTCTCGCTAGGGAGATCTACATGCACTCCAGCGCGAAAGATATGAGCGAGCACGTCCTGACTCGCTGCAGGTCGCGGGCGACAAAGTCAGACGGTTAGGCCACCGGATGAGGCAGGGCTGAGATCTACATGCACTCCAGCGCGAAAGATATGAGCGAGCGAGACGTCCTGACTCGCTGCAGGCCCGGGCGACAGAGTCAGACGGTTAGGTCACCGGATGAGGCAGGGCTGAGCTCGTCTTCGGCCACGGAGGCGTCAGAACGGCCACGTGCGCCGGTCGGGAACCGCGTGATCACTCACGCGTGCGTAAACTAGCAATGCTGCCCTGCAACGTAGTAGAAACGTAGCGTAACAAAAAAAAATGTGATGACCCCAAAAAACCGATGATAAAAAAAACTCAAGCAGTTCGGTAAAGTACATAATATTTTGGTCACATAACTAGAGCAACTTGACTGCGATCGTGGTCGATAGTGCGTGGTTTAGGCCCTCTTTGGATTGTAGGATTTCCATGAAAACTTTGGAGGGTTTGAATCCTAAGGAATGTTTTTTATGGAGGCCCTTTGCATCATAGGATTGGGACCATCAAATTCATATGGAATCAATTCCTATTATCCTAATTACATAGGATTCTCTACATGAGCTTAAACCTCATTTTAATTTTCCTAGGCGAACTCCAATGAAGTTTTACTCTATCTCTATCTACTCTCTCTCATCAATTCTTCAAATTCCTGTGTTCAATTTGCATGATCCAAAGACACCCGTTGCAAAATTCTTGCGTTTCAAAATCCTATAGGAATCCAGTTTACATGACATTTCAATTCTACGTTTTTCCTATTCCTACATTTTCAAAATCCTGCAATCCAAAGAGGCCCTTAGTTGATTGCCAGCTCGGCCGATCGGATCGTCGGCCGGCCGGACCCCTAGCGGTAACCCACTGGCCTTGAGACACGGCAGTTAGATGACACATACTCCCTCCATTCCAAAATACAAGACACGCTTTAATTTTGCTGGTCAAAGACGTCCACTTTGACCATAATTTATACTTATAATACGACCATAATATTATTATAGAAATATATAAAATGAAAGAATTTTGCAACGTGATTCGAAGGATATCATTTATACATTCTAGACTAGCAGCGAAGACTAGCAAAAAAATAGCATGCCTTATATTTTGGGATGAAGGGAGTAACTTTAATAAAAATGTAGACATGAACATATGAACAAATGGGGATCTCGGACAAGCAAACAATTGACCGGAGCACAAAATAAGAACAAAAGAACCTTGTTTTGTACAACAGCTATGGCATGAGCAACCATATATCATAAGCAGCGTTCTCCTGCTGCCTCGACTGCGGACTTTTTTCAAAACAAACAAGATAAGAACTAAAGATGTTTCCGTTTGCACTAAGAAAAAGATATTCATATTACCATGCACCTCCGCACTCGTGTGCGCCGCTTAAACCTCACACAAGAGATGCTGTACTAGCCTTCAATGTTATGATCCACTCAACTCCCACTTCGATTAGACATTATGGAATACTAGCGGTCACTAGTGGAAAAGTGGGTATCAATCCCGGGTCCAGAGGACCTTTGGTCCCGGTTTTCCAACCGGGATTACGGGGTCGGGACTGGGGGGGGGGGGGGGGGGGGGGGGGGGGGGGGGGCTTTTATCCCGGGTGTCCATGACCCGGGATTGATGGTCCTCCACGTGGGGGTGCGCTGGGCGCGCAGGGCGGGGAGGCTTTGGTCCCGGTTTGTATTACCAACCGGGATCAAAGCCTTTTCATCTTTTGTATTTTATTTGCTTATTTTTTAGGGTTTTCGATTTTTTGTTTTCCATTTAATTATTTCCTATTAATTAAGATCACGTTGCGCATACAAAGTCACACACTATAAAGTTGACACTATCGATGTCACGCGTGATGCATACATATAAGTCACACACATACGTTTTGATGCATACATATATTAAGTCACACACCGACATCACGTTTCTCACGTCGAGATCACGTCAATTACAGAAAATAATTTCTAGGGTGAAATTCTCCGGATTTCTTCAGGACCTCCTTGTTCAAAAATCCTGCCAATTCCTCTTGAATTGCTATAAGGCGCTTCGTTGGTATGAGCTTGTCCTTCTCTCGTTCCATCTAGATCAATAAGAAAATGTGAAATCATCAGAAAATGTGAAAATGGAAATGAACACAAATATGGTAATGAAGTAATTGCCGAGAGTGTATACAGACCTCTGTTGTTCTGAGCTTTCTATCCCGCTGATGAACAAAAGATCGTATGTACTCGCAAACATAATATCCACATAAATTATTCCCTTGTGCCTGCCTCAGACACCACTTTACAAAGAATAGAATTTAATCAAAATAACAATCAAGCATGATAATGGTGCTGAAACTAGAATTTAAAAGTTGCGCGGATATATATATATATATAGTACTACTACTTACCTTGGTTTCATACCAAAACAGGTGCGGTTTCCAAGTCCCACGAACCTCGGTAATGAACTTTTCCCAAACCCTGGCCGGCAAAAAAAAAAATCAAAGGACTTGAACGAACGAAAGAGATCGATATAGAGCGATAATGACTGAAGTTACCTCTGAAACATTGCTTGCAAGTTGATATAATCGTCCATATCTTTCCTTAACGAGTCCAGGACTTGAACGCATGCTTGTTCAGGTCTAATGTCTACCAGAATCCAATGGTTGCTTCACACATTTATATGTCCATGAGTTACACTAAACATCGAGTAAGCAAAGTAGAATGTGTAGAAGGTACGGTAACACTCACCTGAAGTTGTAAGGAAGAAGTATATCTTCACATGTATGGTGTTTCACTAGATATTGGAGCATGTAATGCTCGGTGTCCTCGGGATGGTTCCTTACGGTTACTTCATGAATCCAATATGGGTCCATGAACCCTAAACTATAGATTCCGTTGTCTCTGCATTCGACGATCTTCATTCTGCATATATAATAGCGTACAAAAGAATAAAGTTAGATAATTGGCAACGAACGAGCTGAGATAGAGACTTAATTAAATTGCATAAAATAAATCACTTACAAACAATAGCAGCTGATGATGGCTTTGTCGAGGGAGTCTTGATTGAATAACTGAAATATTTCGTCAAACGGCACATACATCGCGTTATCCTCTAAATAATGGTCTTTCTTATATGAAACGTGGAAATACTCATGGTGCCCTTTACGGCTCCCTCGTACCACTCATGCAAACGTCGCAATTGTGTCGGCAGAGATTTGACCATCTCAGGTCTGACCAAGGGCTTCCCGTAGGCATATGTCCATGCATACATACTCTTTGGGGTTTCTATGCGAATTGTGTCTTGCTGTATTTCCTTATCGGACACCACTTTGAACGCGGGGACCGACTGGTTTGCCTGTTCTCCGAGCTGGGCCACTTGTTTCCCGATTTCTTATTAGCTTCCCTCTTTTGGCGAAATGCAGCCTCCTTCTCCTGCTGGGCCTTTTTAGCTGCCATCTGCTGCTGCTCCCTCTTTTGGCGACATGCCTCATTCTCCTGCAAATTCCGTTCTCTAATTAACTTTTCAATGGTACGATCATAGTCGTCTCGAGAATAGGCGGCCGTGCCGGCCCAGTCGATAGATTTTTCAGAAATTGTGCCACTTTTCCCGGTGCTATTACCTCCTTTCTGTGCCGTTTCGGTGCCAATTGTTTTTCACATCCTCTCGCACCGACTCCTCGAGTTCCTCTGGAGTCAAGTCGTAGGATCTCTTTGGAAGAGGCTTTCGCAACTCACGTTCCTCTCGAGTTTCTGGCGGGAAGTTTAAAGCGCACCTCTCTGTATATTTCGACGGGCTTTAGTTTCCGCGAAACAGAGCGCACTCTCTCTTGAGGTGGTGGGGATGGACTCGGGCTGGGCTCCCGACAGTCGTCACGAGGTGGCGAGGATGCATCTTGAGGTGGGGGGATGGATCTTGAGGTGGTGGTGCAGGGGATGGATCATGACGTGGGGAGGGAGGATCTTGAGGTGGGGGGGATGGATCATGACGTGGGGAGGGTGGATCTTGAGGTGGGGGGTTGCTACTTGGAGGAGTCGGTGGCCTTGGCGGCGGCAAGTTTGGAAACAAGATGTATTTCTTTGGCCACAGAATGATGGACTTCTTGGCATCTCCTAGTGTCCTCTCGCCGTCACCTCCAGGAATGTCAAGATTTAGATTAGCATATAACGGCACAATGTCATCCACCCCGACAATAGCATAGCCAGCTGGAATCCCGCCGAGATGGTACCTTGGTCCAGGTTCATTCGTAAAGCATAGCCGACCGCCACCTTGAAGGACAAGTTGCCATTGCCATATGTAGCTCGCATTCTGTCTTCTCCGTGATATCATCCACGGGGTATCGAGTCGGCGGCGCTTCAAGTTCAGAATGTTCCATCTGCGTGGAACCCACGCTGCTTTTTTGCTGATTAGATGGGGCGGCTTCGACTTCTGGACTTTCTAGCTGCACACGAGATTCCCTTTGCTGACTTTGCTCCAGCTGATGCACCTTGCGTTCCAATGCCGATAACCGGTCGCTCTCCTCCTTTTTCTTTCTCTGACGGCTTCTATAAGTGTGAGCGTCTGCCGGAAAACCTTGTGCCCAAGTAACTCCGTATCCATAACCTCGTACTCGTCCAACTTTTTCAGGATTCCCGAGTGCGAGTGACAGCTCGTCTTTCTCTCTGTCGACCTTGTAGGTTCCATTTCGAACTTGCTCTATTGCTTTCTCAAGTTCTGTGGTTATAAACCTAATCTTTGCCTCCCATTTTCCCTGAGCAACAATCTTCCCTGTGTCAGGGTCCAACCCAGCGCCATGCGCGAACAACCAAAATTTGGACCTATCGGGCCAGCCCGCTGTCTGTGGAATCTTCCCCTCATCAAGCAGTTTTGCTTCAAATGCTTCCCACTTAGGCACGGCAGCCTTGTAGCCACCTGCCCCCAAAGTGTGGTGATATTCCTTCTTCGCAGCATTTAACTTGTTTCTTTCCGATCGGGCCACAGCGGCCTCCGATTCTCTTTGCTCTTTAAATAAGGGCCACTGGTCGTTTAGCTTCACTTGTGCTCCGGTGAATACTGGAGTGTATTCAGGATCTTTTTCCTTCTCTTCACAATAATCTTTCCATATAGTTTTCTTGTGGGTTCGGAACTGTTCGGCAGCCTTGCCAAGAGTCCACTCCTTGACTTTCTCCATCCACTTCTCGTTTTCTGTCACTTCTGGAGGCAGGGTGACCTTTGTCAAGAGCTTCTCCCAAAACAAATCTTTTGTTTGGTCGTCGACATAAGTCCAAGTCTTGCTCCCGTCCTTCCGCGGATGCCATTCTTGACATGTGATCGGTACCATGTCCCTAACTAAAACTCCGCATTGGTTTATAAATTTGCGGCGGCACTCTAAGGGTTGCATTGGTTGGCCAGTAGCATCAACTATGTCGATCACTACCCTTTGACCCTCCTTCATCGGCTTCGACGGGCCTCGAGGCTTCATGGCTTTCGACCCTTTCGACCACTCTAGATGCAGATGATTTGCTTGTTCCAGAGGGCTAAAAGAAAAAAAGATTCGTTAATAACCGCAGGATCAAATAATTAAGCTATGTCATCGATCAACAGAGGCTTAATTAATATATACCTCGCCTGAGTTTGTTACTACCACTTCCTTCTCTACACAAATTTCTGCTCCCTCACCGGAGTCATTGAGAAATTGGGAGCTGAATTCCTCTAAATTGCCACATCGTCTTCTTCACCGACAGGCGCGGCTGCACGTCCTGCTATAATCATACACATTCGCTCTTCACGATCCTCGTCTCTAACGCCGGCCCGGAAAAAGTGGATCCAATGGCTCTCCACGCTCCTCGTCTATGCCGAAGTCGTCCGGACAATTTGGATCCATGGCTCAATTAATGTGCCTGCAATCAATTTTGTAACAAGAATACAAATAAATTTAAGATGACACTAATTCAAAGAACAAATTATTTAAGATGACAAAGAACAAATAATTTTATTACATGATTTAAAATGGCCCTAATTCAAAATGGCACAATATGAACAAATAACAAATAATCTCTACAATTTTGATGTTTAAGTAATCTCCACATGAATCTCCATTTTTTCTAATTAAATGACACCAAAATTCATAGCAATTTTAATCTACACATCTAAAATTCATAGCAATTGTAATCTACACATCTAAAATTCATAGCAATTTTAATCTACACATCTAAAATTCATAGCAATTGTAATTACACATCTAAAATTCATGGCAATTGTAATCTACACATCTAAAATTCATGGCAATTATAATCTACACATCTAAAATTTCATAGCAATTTTAATCTACACATCTAAAATTCATAGCAATTATAATCTACACATCTAAAATTTATAGCAATTTTAATATACACATGAATGATTTTGATCAATGATTTTACTAACTTAGATCAATTCAAATATATGTAGCAACTTAATCAATTCATATATAACACCTAGATCAATGATTTGGATCAAATTCATAACAAAATTCATAGCAAATTTTACCAAAGCAAAATTCATAGCAAATTCATAGCAAAATTCATTGCTATATTTGCTATATTCGTTGCAAAATCTAACAATAATACACTAGCTAAAACAGTACCAAAATCAACAAAAATATAAAAAAGCTCACCTCGAGGCTACGGCCGATGGCGTGACGGTGGAGAGCGACGCAGGGGAGGAGGCGGCAGGGCAGCCCAGAGCAGGTGAGGGCAGGGCGACGGCGGCAGGCGAGGCCGGGGAGGCGCACGGCGTCGGGGCAGCGCACTTCGAAGCGGCGGTGGCGGCGGGCGACGACGACGGCGACCGCAGGGGACACGGCGTCGGGGAGGGGCACGGAGGTGGTGGGGCAAGGAAGGGGAGGTGGCGGGGACGCAGCGTCGACGAGGGCACGGCGCGGTGGCAGCGGGCGACGACGAAGGGCGGCGACGGTAGGGGACACGCGCGGCGTCGGGGAGGGGCGACGACGGGCCGATGCAGCACGGCCAGTGGCAGCCCGCGCCAGGGGATATGACGGCACGCGACGGCGGCGACGATGCAGTAGCACGGATCGACGGCGGCGGCACAGGAGGCGAGCAGCACCTCAGGGCAGCGGCGGCGCCACGGGGGGGCAGAGGAGGTCGAAATCGAGGACTTGTGGAAATTTGGGGGCGAAACCACCCAAATCGACGCGCAACGCACCTTTCATCACGGTTCCAGCCACGAACCGGGATGGTTGACCCTTTCATCCCGGTTGGTAACACCAACCGGGACCAAAGGTCTGTCTGGGCCGCGAAAATTGCGCGCGAAGCCCAGCAGGCCTTTGGTCCCGGTTGGTGTTACCAACGGGATGAAAGGCCTTTTTTTCTTGTTTCCTTTTCTTGTTTCTATTTCTGTTTTTCTTTTTCTTTTTATATCTATAGATTTAATTGTTTTTTGTAGTTCTGTTTATCTTTTACATGTTTTTGAATTGTTTTTTTAGTTTCTTTTTTAAATCTCTACCTAATAATAAAGAGAGCATCGCTTTCCTTGTTTCCTTCGTCCGTCATTTTTTTCCGGTTTTGCCCCTGCGTACGATGGTAACTACAGCCACTGCCCCGCTTAATAATGATTTAACCTAATTAATCCATTACCATTTTATTCCCTTCTAAAATGATTCACAAATAATTCGTTAGGGAATTTAAATCCAAACTCAAACTCGGTTTTTTCCCCGTAGCGAAGCACGGGCGCTTTGCCTAGTTTAACAGCGGGGGCGTGATGGATCCAACATGAAAAGTGTTTGAATTTGAATAATTAATTCAAAACCATTTTCTGTTTCATAAAATAATGCCGTTGGATCCATAGTTTCTGCAAAATGCACACAATATTATTTCAAAATGCATAATATTTCATCTATAGAATCCATCTAAAATTCCATCTATAAAATTGCTTGGAAATGCTGATTTGAGCTTCTTGACAATACACATTGGAAATACACATTCTCCTTACATGAAAGGCCTTTTTTCTTTTTTTTCCCTTGTTTTTATTTTTGTATTTTACATGAAATACACATTCTCCTTACGCTCGACTCATCAGAAGGCGCTGCGGCGGGCGTGGTGGATCCATCTTGTAGACGATGGGTTCGTTGCAAGGAATGATGAATTAGGGTTTATCCCATCGACAACAATATATAGACATCCATGGCAGCGCTGGGGAGGCCACATGCAAAGGGTTGTGCTGACACGTGGGCAGGGGCAGAGATGGGGAAGGACACGAGTCCTGCGTGCACAGCCGCCTTTGGTCCCGGTTATACTCACGAACCGGGACTAAAGAAGCACACGGATCGTGTGTTTCTTTAAAGCGCTTGTGAACCGTTGGATCAGGGGTGACCCCGACTTTAGTCCCGGTTTGTGTTACCAACCGGGACTAAAGAAGCACACGGATCGTGTGTTTTTTCTAGCGCTTGTGAGGCGTTGGATCAGAGGTGTGTTTCTTTTGAGGGATTGTGAGCTGTTGGATCAGCAGTATCACGGTTGGATCAGAGGTGTGTTACCAACCGGGACTAAAGAAGCACACGTACCCTATATATAGCCCCCTCCCGGACATGTTCAGCACTCAGTGTCTACTCATTGTAGTTCATTTTGGCAGCACACGGGTAGCAGAGAGCAAGTTTTCGAGAGGCAGGAGTTCCTAGAGCGGAGGCTGAAGGTGAACCCTCCCTCGGTCGGATCCAAGCAGCGGCAAGACTCTCTGATGATTAGCAACATCCCCAACACTTGTTGCAAATCATCAGAGAAGTCTTGCCGCTGTTTGGATCGA